>BLXT01001936.1:425664-438184 GCA_019648995.1 Plakobranchus ocellatus
CCCCCCCCCCCCCCCCCCCAAATAAATAAAAAAAAATACAAACAAACAAAAGAAAAAAAGAAAGAAAACTATGAGAGCATCCATTTGTTGATAGACAACGCTATGATGTGTATGAAAATGTGTGGAAGACACATCTATGTATAAAAACATGTTAATTTTCCATTTGTCTTAAAAATAAAATTTATCTATTTCATTTCTTCTTGAAAATTTTTTGTTAGTTGTTGGCTACTTTCAGCACTCTTTCATTATTAAAACTTAGTGACTGTCAAACTACAAACTTTATCTTCTGTATAAAGAAAAGAAGATAATTTAATAACCCAGGCAATTTTCTTCTCTTAAAATATTAAAATCTACCATGAGCATTTCATTTTTCATTTAGCAATTTTCAACCAAATGTACACAGATAGTAACAAAAAACTGCAAAAAGAACAACCCCCCCCCCCCCCCCCAAAAAAAAAAAAAAAAAAAAAGCTTGTTAATCAACCATCTAAAATTACTATTCAAAGAAGGAAAAAAACTAGAACTTCAAACCTCTAGATTACTGCACAAACTGATGCTATCTGGCAACTCGGTGAGTTGATTAGACCCAAGGTTAAGCTCCTTCATGCAGTAGAGGTTGGCTATGTGGTCGGAAACTTTGGTCAGCTGGTTGCTGTTCACGCCTGCAAATTTACGCGAAAAATAAAGAAAAGTAAGAAACTCACCAATTCAAACCTGTTGCTCCACAAACACAATAAGAAAGACTTGTGGAAACATTAAACAAAAAAAAATTCAGACTTATTTTCAGCAAAACAAGTTATTTGCCTGATGGTCTTATAGATTTTCAAACATGTGAAAGATGGGAAAAAGAAAAAAAAGCATAAAAACTTTATGCTACCAGTGATGTCAAAACCCGCAAATTATATAATGAAAATGAAAAAATTTCAGCTGCAGAACCCTCTAAGTGCTCAATTTACATCACAACTCATTTTTTATGCACCTAATGCGACTATCCGTCCAAATCACTGCAATAAACGCTTCGATATCTCTTTTTCCCTTCCTTTCTTGAACTAATCACCTTAAAAATTTCATGATAATAAAACCTCAAACTTTTATTAGAGTTTAATTGATAAAAAAATATTAAAAAATGCATATATTGAACAATCCAGCAAATAAATAATGTTGTGGATCTACATGAATATCTTTAAACAAGAGGCACACAACTACAAGAGTAAAATGACTAATTTCTCTTTGTGTAGAATATCCATATGTCCTCAGACAAGTAAGAAATCACATGGTGAACTTTTTAAAAAATTGGAACAGCCTGGAATATTTTTTTCTATGATTAGCATCAGTAAACTGGGTAGAGCTGAGAAATGGAAATTTGAAATGCTCAAAAAAACCCATGTAAAAAAAGACATGAAAAATCTTCTTTCTCGAAAATGTAATACACCACATCGCTTATTCATAAGTACTGGTTGCAAGACATAAAGAACGCCTATAGATTTTCTCTACATCAAACAAGGATAATCTTGGATTCTTTAATTAGGATTTTGATTTGAGTTCAGTCCTATAAATTTGCAAACTGATTCATTTTTGCGAGACTGCTTCAAGCACATATGAACCTCAATCCTCGGCATTCTAGTGCTCAAATTCTCAGCTATCTTACACAACTTATGCCACATAAATTACAGACAGTTTTATTTATTGTGATTTATTTTTTTTATTTTACCTAGGACCTCAATATGTGTGAGCTGCATTAGCTCAGGAGGCAGATCTGTGAGCTTGTTGTTGCTCAGACCGAGCACCCGAAGCTTCGTCATGTTCTTGATGTCAGCTTGCACTTGTGTGATGCTGTTGCCACAGAACGACAACTCAATCAGCTCATGCAGTGAGAAAACCTAAAACACACAAAGAAGATTGATTTAAAAATAAAAAATCAATGGGTTGAGCTAAATCTTTTACTTCACAAATCTGGATCAATCACAGCAGATTATGAAGGCAACAGGATCTATTTATTTTAAATAAGCTTTTTTATTTACAAGCAGATATTTTGATTCCTTTTGAATATTTTGAAAAAATTACTATACTTTTATTGCATTGACTCTGATCAGATTACACATGGAAGAATCAAAAAAATTTTCTTTAAAAGTTTACACATCAGTGGCTATAATCGAAATGTTTACTTCAATGGGTATGAACTCAAAACAATTGTCGTCTAGCAGCAACTGTTGTAAACCAATCATAGCCTCAATCTCATGGGGAAGGTTGGACATCTTGTTGCCTGACAACCCAAGGCGGAGTAAACTTTCAATCTTGCACACAGCTGGGTTGAAAAATTCCAGTAGATTACGCTCTAAGCCAAGAATCTGAAAGATTTCATAACAAAAAAATGCTATAACCAATTTAACAAAAATAACTGAAAAATGAGAATAAGAATTGAATATTTTACTTGCATGCATTATTTCTCTCTGTGATTTAATAAAAATTAAATAATGCCTTAATTATTGATAAACTGGTGAATTATTTGTTTCATAATACCGATTAAAAAAAAAAAAAGTTTACATTTTAAAACTTAACATTACTGGTGATAAATATATTTCTTTCTGTCATGGAACCTTCAAATTTTATATTTTATAATGATGACAAAACAAATAATTGTCTAGATGAGTCGGAAGTTGCGTTTTTAACATTTTAGAGTATTAAAACAGTCAAAGACGTCTTTTTTGTGAGGCAAAATATGAAATTTTAAAAGTTTTCATAAAGCAATGCTTAAGAAGAGCAAAAAAAATTCCAATTTTTATTTTCTCAAAACATTTAATATAACATAGTAGAGGAGTAAGAGATTAAATAAATCTAAGGTGATGTATAAAGAAAAAAGAGATTATTCAGGTAAGACAGTTCAAGTTTCAAAAGCCTTTAACCAAAAGTTGAATGAAAAAGTTACAAAAAAATTATCAAATTAATTCTAGAAGGACATTTGATAAGAAAGTGATATTTTGACAATCAATATTAATAATAAAGCATTGAGAATACTTTTCTACTAATGTGAAGGCCTGTAAAGAATACAGAGCCAAGAAAACTTTGATCGATCAAAAGAATTTTACCATGTGTTCCAGAGCTAACAAAAAAAATTGTTCGCACTAACAAGCTGAAATTGTATCACAAACATCAATTATATCTTGTTTCAATCTTTCAGCATATGAATGGCAACTACCAGTTAAAAAAAAACAAAAAACATTTCTTTGGACAAATGACCAATACAGTAAAAAACATTCTCTCTGAATAATTAAAAAAAAAACAACCTTTCAAGCATGTGCATTTCTTCTAAGAGTTTTGTCAACTACAAATTATACCTGCAAGCTTTCTAGATTAGCCAAAGTGTCTGGCAACTTTGTGAGCATGTTGTCATTGAGCCCCAGCACCCGCAGTTTTCTCATGTCTCCCAGTGTGGACGGCAGAGTCTCGAGGCGATTTCCATTCAGGATGAGCTGAGTCAACTCTGTGAGGGACGACACTTCTGATGGCAGTGATTGAATCTCATTATTGGCCAGATCGAGAACCTAAAGTAAATAGCAAAACGAAAATGTTGAATTTGCCTTATAAATTAAAGAGGATGAGAGAGCAGTGACATGAGCCTATTTTTTTATTCAGGCTGTTTAAGTTATAGAAGTAAAAAAGTCTTAAAACTTAAAAAATCCTTACAGTTTTCAATGTAATTCTAACGTCATGGGCATTATGAAGATCCTCTACAGGGATTTTCCCTTGCCTGGGCTAAAATAGAGTGTATGACGAGAAACCTTCAACTTGATGGTATCAGGCTTTTTGAAACCCCTTTGTCTTGGTGCATATCCTCCAGATCCTCCTAGATTTCAGAGTCAAATCATTAACTACTGCGCCAACAATGCCGCTGTGACAGGTAGCACTATCGTTACAGTTTAACATAAACTAAACCCAGAAACTACAGTTAAAAAGGCCAACCCACCTGAAGCCTGGGGAGTTTGAACACCTGTCTGTTGATGATGTGCAGGTTGTTGCCCGTGAGGACCAGCGCTTCCAGGTGGTGCATCTCTTTGATTTTCTCTGGAATGCGGTCAATGTCATTGTTCATGAAAATGAAACAGGTGAGCTCAGTGAGATCAAATACAGGTTCAGGGATTTCTCGGTAGCCATAGTTGCTCAGCTCAAGGCAGACCTGTCAAAACAAAACAGAAGAAAAGTAAACCTTAAAAATAAAGCATGAGGGGGTAAGGACCATAGGAATAATTGAATAAGTTACAGATTTAGGGAATTTTACAGCAGTGTGGGGCACAAGGCTAGCAGGGACAACCCATACAAGAGACAGTAGTTTAAATAATATTTTTGAAGATTGATAACAAAAAAAAAAAACACTGTTGTGGGAAACTAGGGTAAACCAGGTAAAAAAGGCTGTGGAGACTTTTTCACCGAAGTTAACAATTTTTTGTTGAATCAAACAACTTGCTAATATTACAATCAAGACTTACACATGTTTGGACAGAATTTTGATAGAGACATGATTTTTTTTTGTTGTAAAATATATAATTTATAAATAAATACCTCGTACTTCTAATAACGTCTGTCCAAAATACAACTAATGTGCTTCACTTTTTATTTACATCAATGTAAAGAAAAAAAAAAGTTTCTTGGTCCCACATCTATCATGATTTTTAAAGTATGAGAAACACCATGGTTAAGTTTCAATTGTGAAAGTATAAATCTTATCCATTTCATTAAAAGGAAAAAACAAATAAATTCAGTTATTCAAAATTGTTTGACATTGAAATGAAAAAAAAAAATAAGGATAAAGGAATGAATGATTTGAAAAACCAAATATCATTAAAAGTTCAGATAGATTTATTAACAGGTACTTTCTAGACTTAACGTTTCTATGATATATCTGCTGATTGAAAGATGAAATAATTTTTTAATATTTGAAATCGAATACCTTTGAACCTTGAACATAAAGTCTTGACTGGAATTTGTTGACTTTTTTCTTGATTTCTACTTTCTTGCCCTTTTTTTCTGCTCCAGGACTTTGACGGGTTGCCAAACTTACAGGTTGACGTGAAGATTTTGATTTATCCGCCATTTTCTTTCAATACAGGGTAAACTGAATTGATAAATGGAAAAATAAATATCACTTCAAAAGAGCGGTAAACATGGATAAATTCCAACCGCATTGTTTTTTCACATTATTTGGTTTGATAAAAGTCATGTGGTTTCAATACATATCCAGAAACTAAACAATGGCTTGTCTCTACAAACTTAGTTTTAATTAAGAGTCTATAAATTATTAAATTAGAACAAAAAAGTTGGATGCTTTTTTTAATAGGCCTACAAGCTTACAACGTTTAGTGTCTTTTTAATAAAAATATATTTTTAATTAGATATGAGAAATGACCGTGTTTTGAGCAAATATGATGATTTTAAATGTTGCTAATGTATAATTTACATTTATATATTGTCCTGGCAAACAAAATAGGCTAGTTACTGAATTTTCTTAGCACTGGGCTTGCCATTTTTTCATTTCCTTCAAAGCTGAAAAGTAAAGGATTGATGCGAAAAAAAAATTGTCGAAAGTTGCCTCCTTCTGAAATAAAACAATAACTAGATTCTAGATCTCTAGATCTAGATCTACAACAAAAAAAGTCTCTACGGACTGATATCAATGAAATTTTTTGGATGCTAGACCTCGATTTACAGCCGGTTTGTTATTTCTACAGAGAGCCATGCCATTCGATCAAAACTTTTTCTGGTACCACTTTTTACAAATTTCGATCCTTTATTTATTTCACATTCCAGATCTAAATCGGTAGCTATTCTCTGTCTAGAGTCTAGAGGTGTCTATTTTACCCTTTGATTGCTGATTAGACAATACCCGAGCTTGACTGGAAACATGTATTTTTTTATGTGCATAAGCGTCGGAAATTAAGTCATCATTTTAGTGAAATTCCTTGTGCATTCTAACACCTCAAACCACTTTAAAAGTGTCAGAAATACTAACATTAAACGACAGCTAGCGGAGCAATCATTTCCGACGCCGTTGCCAGGCGCAGAAAAAGCAGGAAGTGAAAGTGGAAATCTTTACTCTTTTGACAACAAAGATCGGTTGCAGTGTGTGCCTTCCCATGGCCTTGACCTTGAGCCCCTGAACTTGTCTTCGAGGTTCTTGTCATTAGGTGTTCGTGCGGCCCTAATCCCTTGAATCAGCTTCCCAAAAAAGGGACTCGCTTCTGTCAGAAACGTAATGCTAATATAACGAGAAGAAGAAAACAATTTGTTTTAATTTTCATTGAGCGGAAACAAGCTCAATTTTTTATTTGTAAAAGGAAATTTGTATTAAAACAGTTATAAAAAAGAATGAAAATATACTATGTTGACTTACAATAAGATTAAGAAAGGCCTAAATTAAGCTGGAAGGCTGAGAAGGCTAATACTTCACCGTTTTAATTCTACAGACATCTTTTCCAATATTTTCCGCACCCTGGTCTATGTTTTTTTCCGCGCTAAAACCTTTCATAAACAAAACTCAAGCAAACAAACAACAAAGCAATAGTAACAACAAGAACAAGAACAAGACCAACAATAACAATGATTATAATAATAATAATAATAATAATAATAATAATAATAATAATAATAATAATAATAATAAACAATAAAGTTGGTGTTTATTGGCAATCTGTACAAACTTGTTCACACTTCAGAGGCCTGAAGAGATGCTGCGATTTTGAACATCTAAACGATATAAGCTTGTTCTTATCTGTTAAATGTTATGAGGAGTTAAAAAAAAAAAAAAAAAAAGTTTAAAAAGAATTGTCTAATCGGGTTTTTTTTAATTTTTATTTTGGAACTCAGTTAAAAAAAAAAGTAAGATTTCCAAGATACTGTAAAAGGTATAAAATTTGAAACCAGCAGGTTTAACCAGCAAATGGCCTGTTATTTAACAGAATGTTCTGATTGTTTGTGCACTCGAAGTTTTTACATTCTTTAATGAGACTAGATTCAGAAAGATAGGATTTTTTTTACTATCTAGTACACCTCACGTAAGATCTTTAATCTAAACGTATCTAGTTGTGTAGATACTAGATCTAGTTAAGAGGCAATGGCAATATAATGAATATTTCGATACAAATAAGCACACCTCTTAAAATAAATGTTTTCTCTTAAAAATGTAACAAATTATTAAAGTTTACTCAAAAAAATAAAAAAGGAAGAAAGAAACGAAAAAAAAAAGGTTGATGAAGCTTTATAATATGAACTAATTTGAAGAAGACAAACATTGTGAATACCAAGCGTTATAGAGCCAGAGCCAAACTAGCTCTCCCTCTTTTGGGTTCATGGGGAGACAATTTGCCGTGACGGGCACCAGCTCCTAAATGATCAAACCTTTCGCTGCACATAATAATTGAGTTATTGCCTAAAGGTGGATGGTTCTGAATACGCCAAAAAAAAAAAAAAAGGGAGCAAACAAAGTGGATGAAAATAAAATGTTGTTTTTGGTATTAAATTATTTCTCAAAATAGAGATATACATATGATAAAACCAAGTGTTTGTTTTGTTTGTGCAATAAAAAAAAAAAAAAAATGTTGGTTGACAGGCCCATATTATCGGCCATAAAAATGGGACACTTTGGGTTTGGTTCAAACCAAGTATGGCAACATGAAACCTGTGCCAAATTTCCACAGAAGATTGTGTTTTTATAAATCAGAAATAGATGTCAAACATTTCTGATAACTTCATGTTGAGATGGCTGACTGAGATTTACAGGTCTTCTCTGTTTAAGTTGGAACTTTCGGTTGTGACGCATAATGTCCATTTTAAGCCAAGATTTTGATTCTAGATCTTTTTTTTTCTAAATGAAAATATTAAAAGAGGTCGGTGAATCTCGGCTAAACTGACTGCCATTAAGATTAGGAAGCAACAGAAACTGCTAGTTTTTAACAAATTTTCATGTCCGCATCACAACTGACAGATTTGAGATTCAGTTTTTTTTTTTGTTTTGTTATTGAGGAAAATCTATTGGGCAAACTATCTTCTCATTGTCAGACCCAAATAGAATGATAGTTTAGCTACTGAAATACATAAAGCCATAACAGCCGTAACATTTATCATAGAACTTTAATTCTTTACAAATTGTCCCATTTTTCAAGCTCACCTTTTGTCACGGTCTCAATTGCGTTTTGTGCTGCAACTACCAAACAAATGAACTGACATGATTATTTTACCTCTCTTTATAGAGCAGGTCCTCTTTATCTGATCTCTCACTATGAAATGGAGGCTTTACTTTGGATCCCAGCTGAAAACCATCTTCTTGGTTTACTTGTCTGGCAGAAATATGTAACCTCGACATAATTATTAAGTTATACTTACTGCTGTTGTCATGAAGACGACGAGCAATTAACACCAAAATTAAAAATAACATCCTCCCCATTACCCCTTGTATTTAAAAAATTGGGAAAAACCATCAGTTTTTACTTAAAAGCCATAAATTAAGATAATGGTTTGCCAATAATTACCTTCTTTAGGGGCCTGTCTGGAACATTAACAATCATGTTCCTCCATTCGAATCGGTTGTCAGTAAGTTAACCTTAAAAAGTCGTTATTGCCAGCATTTCCCATAGCCCTTGAATCAAGATTTTCAATGAAAATTATTCTCTTTCTACCTCTACTGCGTTTGCCTTCAATATTTCTCGTGCTTGCTAAGTGTTTTAAACTCGTGTTGACAAGCAGTGTCTTAGAAATTGTCGTTGCCTTCGTCTAAATGGTTTAAATTAACGATCGCTCAAGATTAGCCCCTTTCAATACCAGTTCAATAGACTTTCTTTTCGTCCATGATGTCCTCATCATTCTTCTGATAAACCTGATCTCTACTGCTTCTAGTTTTCTCTCTGTTTCGTTGTTTAACGTCCAACACTCACTACCATATTATAATGATAATGACCATCACTTAGTTCCAGTTCCTTTTAAAACTTAAGGGCCGAAGTCAACTACGTCATCGGCTGAAATAGAATCAAAACGATCTTCACATGTAGGCATCGAAGTTTGTACTCCTGAGCTTGTTGAATTGAAAATAGGCCTAGAAATCTGAAACAATAATCTTGGCAATTAAGAATAATCAAAACTAAAACTTGTGTTATGTTTCGGAGAGGTATATTTGAATAAAAATGTAACAAATGAATGGATTCCATGCTATATACTCCTCGAATCAGTTATTAGTAAGCAGGTTTATGGGAGATACCACAAACATCACAGCATTCAACACTTTTCCAAACTCAAAAAGTAAATCTTCAAGTCTCTAGAAATTCGCCTATCCAAACTATCAGTGCTATAAATAGCTTGTTCCATTGAGAGATGTTTTTTTTAACAAAAGGTGCCTAACTGTCTGTTGTATGAATACATTTTGTCTTTAATTTTGTTCAGCATATCTTAACATAGAAATCCGCTTATAAGGGTATGAAAGTTCTAAAACTTACAAGGTGCATCTTGTCTAAATGTTGATTTCTTCTTTATATTTTTGCTTAAAAGATAGATGATTCTTTTGGCTACAAAAAAAAAAAAAAAAAAAAAAAATGTAAACGGTAGTCTACAAGGAAAAAAAAAGTGTATTTCATGAATGAAGATTTTGATACACCGATTATGGGTTTCGTGGCTTGTAAATTTAGCGCTGTTTTTGGGAAATCTTGAACACGGACCAGATATCCAGTCCTGGGGTATCACGGGTTTGATTGATGATCGCTTAAGCTTAGCTCCTTAATGTATCGAATATCTTTCCGTACATGATATCATCATAATTCTTGTAATAAACCACAGTTCTAATGCCTCCAGTTTTCTTTCTGTTTCCTTGTTTATTGTCCAACACTCACTTTCATATTATGATGTTATTGACCATAAATATAACTATTTTAATGACCCTTATTTTGGTGACCATACTGATGTTTCTGTTTGTCATTTACTGATTTCATTTTTAGAATGCATCTTTGGCCATGGTTATTCTGTTTCTTTTTCCACTTTGTGTATCTACCATCTGATGCTTTCAGATAACCCAGATATTTCAAATTTTGTAACTTGTTTTATTTGTTCTCCTTTGCTTAAGAGATTGCATTATTTTAGGTTTGGATCTGTAAGATATACATATGTTCTGTTTTTTTCACATTCACAGATATGCCAATTCTTTATTTTCTAAACCAACAGTTTCTACAAACTTTTGAAGTTGTTCACCAGATTCTACCATTCAAAGTATCTCATTTTTATACCAGAGATTGTTAAGACTTTCTCTATTTACTTTTGGGGCACAAACATGGTCTTTATTCCTCAATGTATTTGTTGAAACGATTAGAGCAATTATACATCCCAGCCTCACATCTCTTTTGATGGATTTGACATTACTGTGTTCTCATTCACTTATTAAGGTTGTCATTTGATCCCGAAATAGATTTTCAAGAATTCTCAGATCTTTCCCAACAATGCTTATATTTGAATGTTAAACAGCTCTTCATGTTTTACTTTAACAAAGGCCTAGAATATCCTATGAAGCAGAAATGGAGCCCCGGAGTCTTTTTGCGTTTCTATACACCTTTCCATAAACATTGCCAAAGCGAATAATGCGTTTTTAGTTCCTTTATCAAGCACAAAGCAAAACTTCATTATTCAAAACAATATTTAAAAATAATAATAGAAGTAAAAAAAAAAAATGCAAATACAGCACTTCCAGAAACATCAATAAGTCCAAGGATCTTGAAGATATTTCGAATATATGTCTTTACAAATCTTTTTCTTTGCACTTTATTACATAACACCCAACCCATCCTACCCCTTTCCTCTCCACTTCTTACTTTGTATTTCATATTCTCTCTCACCCACCTCTTAATAGGCGTGTTGGACCCTTCAGCTGTTTTCTATATTTAGCCTCAGGATAAAAATGTCTGCAACACTCACACAGGTAAAATCATTGCAAAATTTAGTGTTGTCGTTAATATACAGGTTTCAAGCAACGAGCAAGTTCTTTTTCCCCGCGTCCTTCTTTATATTGTTGCTCTTTTTCTCCTTTTTCTCTTCTTGATCTTCCTTGATCTCGTCTTCATTCTCTTCTGCATCTTTCTCATCCTATTCCTCGCTCTCATCCTTTTATCTCCTTTTTACCCACTTCTCTTCTTTCTGTTATCTTTTTTCATCATATCCCACATTCTTGTCTTCCTCTCACCATTCTCTCATCTTTCTTCTCTCTCCTTTCTTCTATTTTACTCCTCTTTCTTCTTGTCGTCAACCTCCTCTTCCTCCTCCTCCTGTCTTTTTCTTCGTCTTTTTCACCCTCCTCCTCCTTTTATCCTCCTCCTCCTCCTCCTCCTCCAGCCTCTATTCATTATAGCATCACCGTCCTTCTAATCATTCATATCATCGTCATCATCATCAGCAAAAATATCATTACCGTCATCATCATTGCCACTACCCTTTAATTCTTATCCACAGCAAATGATATGACAAAGGAAAACGCCTAAAGATTATAATCAATGAAAACGAAAAGCCAATTTTTTTTTATGCATCTGTGCATAGTTTATTTTTTTAAATAAAAAAAAAAATTAAAATGCCATAAAATGATCTATTCATGAAATAAATTGAGAAACAAAAGAGAAACTAAAATAATAAAAAGAAAGGCTGGTTCCAAGAACAGAATCAGATAATATTATTACACTTTTGAAAAGTATCGTTTTCCCCATTTTCACAAATAAATTCATTAACTTATCTTACCTTCTTTGAACAAAAATAATGCAAGCAACAATTCTTTTCTTTTTAGGTTTAAATGTAGGATTAGCCTTACCACAGCATCTTGAAAACATTTACTGTGTAAAGTCTTTAACGATTACTGTAAAGTTGCACAAATCCCTAATCTCAGAGAATTACTGGGAACTGTCAATGCTTTATCTGAAGTTTTTAAACATTTTCTTTTTTTTTCTTTTAAGGCTAAGGTTTTTAACTTATCACGCAAAACTATTCTCTTTGTAGAACATAATATTGACTTGCAGTGGCTTCGCGTATGTCTCATGTGAATACAAACATATACGTCCGCACAGAGTTATCAATGAAATAAAAATACTTAAATTATTATTTTTTTATGTTGAAAAATTAATGACAACATTTACAAAAAAAAAAGGGGGAAAAAAAGAATAAATAGAATACAAATTGAAACAAAAGTCAATTTCTTAACTTGGATTTTACTTAAAACGAAGATTTAAAAAAAGCCACCCAACATTGCTTAAAAGCTGTTATAGACTCTCTGAGATTCGTGGCTTTTTTAACCCTTTCGAATATACGATGGGCTTAAACTTTATCCTGGCGCTAAAAAGGGTTAAAGAATATCATTTGCGCACACCTTAGACACACTGATTCTGCATATCACCTGAGAAATTTGTGCCACATCACTGCTGCTCTCACCTGGAGTTTTTAAAGTAAAGATTCTCTTTCGTTTTCTCACTATTTTTCTTTCTTCAACTTTGGGAATCTTACTTGTCTTTCACCATTT
>BLXT01001944.1:130314-143098 GCA_019648995.1 Plakobranchus ocellatus
AGAGAGAGAGAGAGAGAGAGATACATACATACATACAGAAAGACAGACAGACAGGCAGGGAGACAAACCGAAAGAAAGACAGAGAGTGGGAGAAAGAAAGAGAGAGCGTAGAGAGACATGGAGACGGCCAATGTCATAACAGGATCAGCAACAAATAAAGCTCTAATTTAATACTAAAGATGATGGTGACAACGAATACAGTGTTCGCACGGTGCTATAGTAGTAAATTGATTTGTTCTGGTTACTGGGCTGGAGCGGGTGACAGTGCAATATCGGTAATATATATTAATCGATTCTTCTAATGAACGGATATGTATTACAAAGCATAAACTGCTGGTTATCTGGGTAACATTATATGATGTATTCTTCTTTTTATGAAAGCCATAAAAATATAGCAAGTGAATTGAGAACAAGGCCTCTGAGGGACTTATTTACAGACAGCTTTTGCGTGTCATATCGGAAATATAACATTTATTCATTTTCATCACTCTGTGATTTAGCCAGGCAAAAAAGAAAAAAATACACGAGACTTCTATTATATTGTTATGTGTAACAAGGCCTAAGTAGATGTATACAGCTGTATGGGGTGACCGGGTTGTGGGGAACTTTAGAGAAAAATGTGCATCACAGCATGGAAATACCTCAAATGCTAGATTTTAGATAATCAAAGAATTCTTAATTTGTTATTGCATTTTTCAATTCAAGTATCTGTAATAGACTAATAGACCATTTCCGACTAATAGACCATTTCCGATTCGACAAGAGTACAAGAAGGACCAGATCACTCCTAAGTACTCCTTGTCACAGTCGCAAAACACAAAGATAACCATCGTAACAAAAACACACAATACATACCTTTGGGTTCTCTGTTTCTAATATCCTATTCGTGAGATCGAAAGATCGAGATCGCAACATTCCTATAAGAAATTTAACGACGAGACGATTCCTCTCTAAGTCAGGATAAAGATGTTCAAGCTCATTTTCCCACCATTCTGATTACCACTCACTGTTATTTACTTCCTTGTAATAACAAAATATTTGTAGGCAAGTCATTAGATCGTTCTGAGGCCTAGATCTAGGTCTAAATAATTGTTACGCTCGGTAAATCTGCGGTTATGTTGCCTCTGAAAGCTTCGTGCTTCAAGCATGCACTGCAGCTGCTGGTACAGTGGCACAGGTTTGCGACAGCAGCAGGGTACACGCCTACTTCTCAATGACTCTGTGCTTGCTGAGCAACGAGACGCTACTATATCGCTTCTAACACACACATACAAATACATTAATTTTCATTCGGCTCTTTTAAAAATTGTCCAGAATATAAAAAAGCTTCAAAGTTTAACTTGATTTATTTTAGTGTTATCTTAAGATATTCTTCAAGCAAGTAAGGATAGAAAAGAAACATAGAGTGACATTTAAGAAAAGTATAAACCATAAGCGGCTCTAATTGTCATATAACATAATTGCCAAGTTGAAAATGATGGAAAATCTTCAGTTATTGTTTAATTAAAAAAAAACGCATCACATTAGGATAGCGACTTGAATTTAGAGTGACAAATAAGATGAATTAAATAAAATATTTGCGCATTGGTAAAAAGTTTATTGCGGCAAAGAATGTTTCCCTTTTTTTTACATTATCTGCTTTCAATGTTAACCATTAGTACTATTTTTTTGTTTTATTTCAAGTTTCAAAATGCAAGTTTACAAACAACTGGCAAACTAATAACGGTCATCTACAACAAGAACACTGAAGAGCGAAGAACAAGAGAGCAATCTCTTCATCACTGAGGAGTGAGATCGGTCCTGACACCGACAGCTTGAAATTTAGGATAATGGCAGGGCTTCAGCAAAAGAATGAAGCTAAATTAACATTAGAAATTCGTACTAAATCTGTTGAGCAAACTCTTGTTCCTTTGGTTACACAGGTACTTCACAATGTTATAGTTTGCCAGCAGACCAGAATCTAGATCTAGACTTCTACCATTTATTTGTGGCGAATTAGAATCCCGGTTGCATTGAGGGAGACAGGACTAGATCTAGATCTATAAAATTAATCTTCTTACTAGCAGTTCAAATTTGATTAGATTAGATCTGGGCCTTATGAATCTCAATGAGATTTTAAAAAACAATAGATGAAGGAAGTTGAAGATCTCCCCGTGTTTGACGAAACGAAGTATAAACTCCAAATTATGCTATGTACATTCAAATTGAAATGATACACCACATTGTATCATTGTCACAAAATGAAGTCAATGCACAAGACTGCAGAAAATAGTAGGCTAGGTGGCAAATTTATTGACCAATTTCATAGGAATTGGAGCGATCACAAAATTGAACTTCAATCAGCTATAAAATTAAGACTAGATCTAGATCTAGATATATCTATGTGTTCTTTTCACATGATTTTTTTTTTTTTTTTTATGAATAAGCAATGATGATAATGCACCAGTAGTAATAGTTGTGTGAATTATCACAAAAAGGGGGGGACAGGCCAAAAGACCACTAGATTTTAAATCGGCCACCTTTGAAATGAAGAGGTTGCGGGCAAAGTGATATTGTGTGGAAGTAGGCCTAACAGATTTACATTTTAACTTGGTCCGCAATCTCTTAATTTCCTTGGTATGTTTTGAAGGTACAGTAGAACACACCTAACCGAAAAAACGACCAAGCCAAAAAGAAATTGAAGAGCTTTCCGTTTTTCCTCTTATTCTTTCTTATTAAATGAACCGAAAGCCTTGGCTGCTTTACTATAGATTGCTAAGGCGAAATAAAAACTACCGGGGAAGCCCAGTCACTGTCTGACCGACACAAAAAAATTCTTTTTTTTTTTTCACACACCTTGCCCTTCCCTTTCTCTCTTGCATTACTCCATGCAAACCCAAAACTGTTAGTAACCGGTACCACACGCTACAGATGGTCAGGCCTGATGTCTGGCTAGGTCTAGGTCTACTGCACACACCTGCTCATCACTTCTCTTCCACCACTCAGTTATGCAGCGGGACCGTGCCAGACACTCTCTAGATGTCTAGGTCCCGTCGGCGCTAGCTAAGCAAACACTGTTGCATCACAGCCGGTAATAAAGCCTGCTCTCTTGTTGAGAACTTCAGTACTGGAAAACTTAGGTGATGATTAAATTGTAAAAGTAGAGACTTTAGGATCGAAAACTTACTACTTAGGCGATGATGAAATTGTGAAAGTTCTATTATTCTACATCGGTAACAGGCGCAAGAACCTCAACTGAAAAGGACAGGGAAGGTGATAGAGAGATGGTTAAAAAAGAGAGAAAGATTCATTAATAGGTGTGTTCATTCACATTGTGGTGTGACAATGGGTGGGGTTGATTTAATTTAATATTTTGGAAGCGGCTTACTCTTCTTACTCTCGCTTAATCTTAGTTATTTAATGTGCTATGCTTAAACCAAAATAGAAATCATACTCCCTAGAATTTTGGTTTAAACGTGTTCCACTGTAGACCTTAGAAGTAGATGTCATTGTGCCTGTCCTAGATTATGCCATTTTTTTTTGCCTCCAATATGAGAAATTCTGACAGACTTCTACTCTGGGATGAGCCTCTGTAAATCTGCACCTTCATTCTACTCAAAGATTTTTTTTATGGCGACTATTTCACATTAAGTGAAAGAGAGGGTTATTAGCCACTGTTGTCATAGGTGTTGGCGGGATAAGTAGCTTACAGTTGACTAATGTATGTACCCTTTACAGGTACAGAATAAGCTCTATTATGTTGTTTACGTCCCGATGAGCTTTAAATTAACAGTTCTACCAGTTTTCTGTGTACCTCACCAGAAGGGAAGGCATGCTTATCAAGTAAAAACTTTTAGAAAATGGCCTTCATGACTGTTATAACTTATACACAGACCGGCAGAAAGTAGTCCTGCAGATGATGTTAGAAATGAAAATGATCGTGAAGGTGATGTAGAGAATAGAAAAGATGGTGAGCTAAGAATAGACATTCCAAAGAACACTGAATCTAAAACCAGATCCAGCCCTGTCCCCAAAACAAGTGCACAGAGCTCCCATCGTCATTTTTTTCAACGTCCCAAACTGTCCATGTCCATTTTAGACAGTTTTTAAAGAAATTCTAGTGTTTCACTAAATTCTGATAAAGACTTCATTTTTAGTGTGCATATTTTTACATTTAGGTTTACAAATGTGTTTATTCTTTTAGAGTTCTGGTTGATTTTTTATAATTAAAAAAAAAATACCATGCATTCCCAATTTTTGGAAAGTGTTCCCAGTCAGCAGACACTGATAAAAAGCAGATCTAGAAAATCTACAATCTAGAAAAATATTACATTTTGATAAGAAAAAATTGGCCACAAAAAATAAAAAAAATTTTTATTTAGCCCCTAGATTTGATTTTTAGTCTTCATCTAAGTCTGAACCTAGCACACTCCAAATCATGAAGTCTCATCTAACCATTCACCACTTGGTTCTTTGGGCATGTGAGCAGACTAGATTTAAATTTATTACAGAAAAACGAAATATGACAATTTATTGCCTTGTTACATTAACTATATCTAGATTTATCACTCTAAATTTAAATGTACATTCCAGAAAGAAATTTACGGTCATCTTCTAGAATCTAGTGTAGATTCTAGATCTAGATCAAGAGTTTGAGATTGGATGAGCTCTCAGGTTTGGAGATAGAATTTCATGTAGAACAATACTTATATTCTTGAAAGGATTGGCTCAACATACTGTCTTCAACAAATTCAAAAGTATCAAATACATTGCATTGTGATTCCCCTATTGTTTTGGTTGGAAATGAGTTTAGAATGACAGATCAAGCAGTGTAGAGGTATCTGTCTTCAATCCTTATTGAGAATACATAATAGGAGAAACATGGCAAATCTGGTATCACTGTAAAGCTCGGAAACTGACGAAAACAATCGAGAAACCTCGAAGTTTCTATGCATTGTTAATAACATGTATTTAAAAAAAAATTCTCAAACCCATCCCCAACATCCTCGAGATGAGGGCCCGAGCGCTAGAAATAGCATCCTAATACCATTTGCAACCAGCAGGGCTCAGTGAGTTAACTGTCAAGTTTTGTGAAACAGACTTCAGTAAATGAAAAATTGTGCCCCTTACACCTGCCATTGACTGTTGATAATACTGGGCAAGGCCAGTCCTCTGTCAGTTAATAAAATGTGAATAAAACATCCAGTCCAAATTTGGTGTTATTTCAATAAGTCTTTATTGCACTGAGATTTTTGAAAGAACATTTGCATATTTGCGGGTGCCAAATAAGAGACTAAGATACATGTTTTGGGGCCCTAATGCCAGAAATTGGCATAAATTATTGCAAGAGCAGATCAAAACAGGTATTATAACATAAGGTCTTACAAGGTTCAGGGATATAATGTCTGGCTTATGATTCTAACATTGGCAGGAACAGATTTCTGTGTCTACCACACTTGATCCTGCCACAAAAAAAAAAAAAAACCATTGTGTTCTGACTCTACACATATATTCACATTATTTTTGGTTAGCTTGACTAGTTTTTCCAAGATTTCTTGCTTTGACTTGGTAAAAGTAAAACTCCTTTCACATTCAACTTCAGATAACAACTCTTGTGAACCACAAAGAGCGGCCTCGACTGACTGAGAAACAGCAACATGCTCTTGAGAAAGTGGGTCAAGCTGTCAGTTCTGCTGTAGATCGATTTGTCTCAGTGGGACAATCCATTGCAGACGAGAACCAGGATATCAAGGCAGATATGTGCTTGGCTTGTCATGATGCTCGCATGGCAGGTAAGTCTCTCTCTTTTCTCTTCTCTCTCACTCTCTTCTCTCGCTCCCTTCTCTCTCTCTCTCTCTCTCTCTCTCTCTCTCTCTCTCCAAGTTTTTAAATTGTGATTCATTCAGATGAAATTCAAACTGCAGTGGAAAAATACCTGTTGCTTCCTCTTTTCTTTTAGATATAACTTGTAATAAAGCTCTTTTTTTTTTTTTCATAAAATCGGGCACATGTAGTGTAATTTTGTAGCTTGCGTGGCTCACAACACAGTTTTTATATTGTTTTCTCTTTTAAGAAAATCAGCTTGAGATTCTGTTTAAGTAGTAGTTATGAGTGAAGCTGGATTTTCTGGGGCCTTATTGTGATAACAAAATCATTTCCTGATTACGCTTTTCCCAAGTTTTCAAGCCCTGATATCAATTCAAAATAGGCCAGAAGTTATATTTTGAACATTTCAAATTGTTGAACAACATTAATTAGCTTTGAAATGGTGAGAACAGAATAGAGATAAATCACAATTCAGTGTAAAGATATTTAGGTTTCAAATTTTTTTTATGAAAAGCATTTGAAAATGAGGAAAAAATAAACTTACTTCTTCTTTCTTCAAAGTGATTCATGTGATATATGACTCATGAGGATTGATCTTATCACATGAGAAAATGGTTGGATACTATTCAATCACAATTGATTACTAACTTCTTTCATTATAAGCCTTGATGTTGAATAGCAGAAGACTAGGCTGAATGAAGCAATAATTATTATTGTCTAAGAGTCACTTGATTTTGTCTTAAGTATTGTTCTCATAACTTTTATCCAGGGGCCACCATACACCGGCTGACGACTTGTAAAAACGCAGTAGAGGGTGAGGAGGGTTCAGTTATGGGAGCAGACAAGACTGCGATGGTGAGGGCTGCGAGGCAGCTGTTGTCAGCTATCACCAAGGTCTTGTTGTTGGCAGACAAAGTGGTTGTGAAGCAACTCCTGGCCAGTAAAGACAAGGTGGGTTTGTGCTGTAAACCTGGCATAGTCCAAATGGAGAGTATCCTCACATAAATTTGTCTGGTCCATTACAAAGCTTTCACCCATCTGATGTGTTTTTCTCACTAATATGACCCTGTGACAGAATGTCATGACTCATTCGCTTAGAGAGCTCCCAAGTCCTCCACATTTCTTTCTTTTTCACAGTAAAGTTTTCTCTTGTAACGTTTCTGTTTTATAATACTTCATTTGCAAAAAGGTAATAAATTTAGGGCAGTTTTCAGGTGCAGAAAATTTGGCTTTAACATATTAGTGATAAAGCAAAATTTTGAGTACTTGTGAAAGTCTTGTCCTCCATCACATACAATATTTTGTCCCGCATCAAATGCACAAGCCTTTTAGTCATGCATTATGCAACCAAAGTTATGTGATGGGCACTTTTTCACCTAACTTAAAATTCAAGACACGGTAATCAATACTACAAAGATATTTGGAGAAAGACTTTTCAGGAACAAAGTTATGCAAAGTTTACCAAGTGGACAAAATCGTATGCACAACAGTCCCAACCTTCTGTCAGTCTCATATTACCTCTCTGGGTGAGTTTCATTCATCTTAACATCAAAATTATGTAGGGAAAAAATCCAAAACAAGCAACTTTGGGTCAGGAAATCATGGCATGCCATTAGGCGATTTCACCAGTGGTGAGGATTAAACTGTACAATTGCCAATAAAGACTCTAGTGATGAAGTGCCATGCCAGCAAGTCTAAATATCTCAGTCTGGATTTTAATGACAGTGATATGTGAATTAATTCTATTAGAAAATAAAACGCCTGTCTTTTGTAGTAGACAGTGCATATGAAAAAGAAATTGAGAGAGCAACTTAAAGCCCAGGAAGAACCCATTTGGAAGCAACACCTGATATAAATGTATAAATCATGATGTTCGAATCATCACTCTCTGTTCAATTTTTAAACTTTTAATTGCATTTCATGGTTCTATTTGTGACACCTGTAGGTGCCATTGCTTTTAGAAATTGGCTTGTATTTCTCATTTTTATTTTCTGACACCTCTCAGCGCCATTATCTTCAATATTCAGATGCAGACTTCACAAAAGCCACTCCATTTTTCTCTATCTTGGTTGTCTTGAAAGATTCAGACCCATGGACTTCATTGACACAATATTCAAGTTTAACAATTTGGGGGTTTTTTTGGTCTGACATGCAAAATTACATCAACTATTTTTCTCTCTCCCTATGTTTTCTTTACAGGTTATGCGCAGCCTTCAGCAAGTTGAGAGTGTGAATAACTTCACAGACTTTGTCAGTGCATTTAGCCAGTTTGGGAAAGACATGGTGGAATTGGCTCACCTCTCTGGTGATAGGCAAAGTGTAAGTGCATTTTGCATTGACACCTGACCTCACACAGTGAATGTTTTACAGCACACTAGGAAGTGCAGTTAGAGGCAAACTTGCTGAGCTGTCAGTCATCACTGATTTTAATTATTTACTAATGAAATAAGACACAAATTATTGATATACAGTAACAATATGGAAAATATTTGAAATCTCATTGTAAAGAAGCTCTTGAACTTGGTTTGTAGGACCAACTTCCATCACTGTAATGACAATACTCTTCACCCTTTGTATGTGGATCATGCAGAGGGAAAAATGACTTACAAATTTATTTAGATTATCTTTCCAAGCCTTTTTCAAATAGATTTGCATTGGATTATTTGTATGTTTGAAATAGTATCCTTTTATTTTTCGTCATACATCTCATACAGGACCTAAAAAGTGATAAGCATAGAGCCCAGATGGGTTCAGCCAGGGCTATTTTGGAAAAATCTACCATGATGTTACTGCTGTCTTGTAAGGTGAGGACAAGATTAGATACTGAAGGGATTTGCTTTGACTTAGAAAAGTAATGATGAGTTCAAAAGGGAAGAAAATCTGGCTAGCTTTTTGACTCAACTAGGGTTCAGTGTCCAATTTTTTTTTCTTAATTTACAATGTTCCTTGGTTAGTGACACACTCATAAGTGAAATTTGGGATTTTAAGATTTTGTGTAAAAGCTGTTCCAAAGTCATACTGCTTCAAAAGACCTTTGTACCCCTGTTTCAAGTTTTTATTTCAATTCAAAGCAAAGCCTATCTGTCACCTTCTTTCTACCTACAGACTTGCCTGAGGCACCCTGACTGCTCCAGTGCCCGTCACACCAGGCAAGGTGTGTTTTCACTCATCAGGCAGTCCCTGGAGTTGATCCAGGTGGTTGTCACAAAGGGAGGCCCGGAGGAAGGAGGCTGCTCTGGCAGTATGTATGGCTCCGGCTATCAGCAGCAGCAGCAACAGCAAGGGGCTCCTATACTCAATGGGGATTCTGGCATTGGCCTTGGATCGTCTCCTCACCCGACGGCCAGCAAGGCTTTCTCCGAATTTGAGGTAATGCTGAGATTAAAAAATCCTTGCTATGTCTTTGCTATTATCGTGTAGTCTACTTCTAGATAATTGCATTGTCTACCTCTTGTATCAGAGTTTTAATTCAGTGGACTTGTAGATCTTCTGCCTGGTAAAAAGTCTGTGGTCTTGTTTTTTTGTCCCTCCTTTTCAATGATATTAAACACTTCACCATCAGTCCTGTTGTAGCTAACTGAAGAGTAGCATCGTCAGTGTTAAGTCTATGGATGTCTATGGATGTTATTGCTCTTCACTTGGCCAGGACAGAATCAGGTTTGGAGTGAGTTATGAGCATATTCAGTTGTATGTTATAGTCGAAGCTGTGATGGTATTGTCTGATTTCTAATGGATGTGCATCTTTCGTTTGATTAGGATCAGCTGGATATGACTCGAGTCACTGTGATAAATCCTTCTGTTGAGGATCGCCTGCTTTCAGCATTTGAGTGTGTGAAAGAGACTGTGGAGGAGTTTACAGACTCATACTACACATCTCATGATGCCAGAGAAAAAATTGTGCAGCTGTCGGATAACCTGCGTGATGACCTGCAGGCCATGCTGCTCTTGGGACAGAATCTGGTGAGGAATTTCATACTTATAAATAGTAGTTGTGTTCTTGTCATGATAAATATATAATTATGAGGCTCAAATTTGCATTCAAAGAAAGGGCAAAATTAGCAAAAATTGCGAAATTCTTAAATAGCAAGAGGGATAGTAAGGTTTTGTATGGGTCCAAGAGATTTTTTTTATTGTATTACCTCTTAATGAAATCATGTCTTCCTCTGTTTTAGAGTTGAATTGGTTTAAACTGAAATTAGGAGGACCTTAACTTTTATTTTAAGGTCTATGTTAATTACTGACTATCAGTTGTCTGATCCTATTTCATTTTAACCATTTTTGATTCAAAAGGATTCTACTTTAATATGTAATGCAAAACATGAAAGTCAAAGTTACTTAGCATCATGCAATTAACTTTATTTTTGGCGTTATGAATTTAAAGCAAATAAAATTTCCATTATAGATTTTGTTAATAAGTAGTCTCAAAATATTAAAAATAATAATCATATTGGCTGTCAACACATTTTATATAAAGAGATTCTGGATGGCCATTAAGGACTTGAATGTCTTGCTCTTGCTCAGAGAGAAGAGGAATAAGCGACTATGTGGGATAGCCATTGTTTGCTTCAAAGCTGTTACATGAATAGTTAATTTTGATTTAATGCTTTTGCCCTCAGAACTGCCGGGACCCAAATACTCCCACCCAAGATTTTGAGACAGCCATCATTAAGACCCTGGAGTCTTCAAAAATATTAAGAAAACAGGTAAGAAATGAGGAATAAATATTTTTGGCATGAGTATTGTCAGATTTCAAAATTGATTTGGAGGCCTGTTTGTACTAAAATAAATTCTTAGTGAGTATTGTAATCGAAACTAGATATTCTAGACTATGGGGAAAGGTACAGAAACCTTTTAAAATAATAATTAGTGCAGACGAAGTACAAAATTTATTCAATCTGATTTTAATCTACAACACTCATTATGATTTGCCTTATCTTTGATGCAGTCTGAATTCATATTCAGTTCTGTCTCAGAATTTCCTTAGTTTGGTCCTTGCACATACATGCAAAGTTGTGAATAAAATAGAGTCTCAACTTAAGCCTTACTCCAGCAATGATTCATATTTATTTTAGTAAGCCAGTACAACGAAAGTCTGCTTTACTTTTCACTGGTCCTTGCTCATACATGCAAAGTTGTGAATAAAATAGAGTCTCAACTAAGCCTTACTCCAGCAATGATTCATATTTTTTGAGTAAGCAAGTACAAAGAAACTCTGCTTTACTATTCACTTTTCTAGCTTCTGGGCACAGCCATGAGCCAGGCGTCCGACCTGTTTCGGCAGAATGATGATGAGGGTCTGCTGAAATCCCTCAGGGTCTCGGGCATCAGTGGGGAGTTGGCACGCGTGGAAGAGCTCACTGTCAAGTTCTCAGAGCATCAGGAGCAGCTGGAGGAGGTGAGACACAGAATCTTGCCAAATAGAATAGATTTTTTCTTTTAGGTGTGGTGAGTGTGTGTGTGTGGGGGGGAGGGGGGTTGATGAAATTTAATAGAATATGCCATGTCACCACAACACAAGACATTTTGTGGAAAAAAGTTAGCTATGGGGAAAAAAGGTTTAATGTTCCCAGAGAGCACCAACAATTGATTTTAACTAGAATCAAATGCTGAAAAACTCCCTCAAAGTTTGGATATGAATAATTGAACATTCTGACATCTGAATTTATATTATTTAATTATCTATGTCTGAATTTTTTATACACGTTACACACCTAATTTTTTCATAGAATAATTTATGATAATGTAACAGGTTCATGATAATTTCTTGTGGTAAAATGAAAGCAGGACATTTTTGTGTCTCAATGTCTTCATATACACATATCAATCTATATCTAGCTCTTTTCGTCAATTGAATTTTATCTCATGTTTTTTTACCTTTGAGTGTTATCATACTTAATCCAAGCAAGGCATGCTTATCACCTTTCATTGTTGATTTTTAAGGAACACACTGAATCTGACACAGACGATCATAAATTGTCACTCATTTATTTTTGTCAGCTTTGATGCTTTCACTATCGCGTTACTTTTCACAATTCGAAAAGGAATGCAAATGATGATTTACATGTCTTTTAGCTCTCTTGAACCAAGCTTAACTTCCAGTGGTATGTTTGTATCTTAACCTCATAATGCCATTCAACCCTTTAATTTTTTTGTTCCCCCCCCATACGGTATCTGTGTGCACAGGTGTGTAAACTGTTCCGACACATGGCCAGTACGGACCCTCTAGTCATCACAGCCGAGCATAATGAATCCTTCCTGCACAGCTTGGGCCCTCTGGTAATTTGCAACTGTTAACTTGGGCAGCACTTTGAAAATATATATCTCATGAAATTCTCACTATCGTAATGCAAAGTGCTGATGACAATGTGATGTATATATTTCCTGTTTTAGGGTGAAGAGATTGAACATAGTTTGATGAAAGAATGAAATGATATATTATCCTACAAGTAAAATAACATATTTTAGATTTCATAACGTAGGACAACGATTTCTGATCTTTCAGCCGTGTTCAGACAGAAGGCTAGCAATATGCATGATTATGGTTTTTTAAACTTGAAAATAAATGATAGGGTTCATTAGCTTTACCTATGATATACATGATGTAAGGCTTTGGTCACTGTGAAAACAGTAGTTGATAGAATAAATAAATGGTGAGTCTCATACAAGTTGTGTGCCTAAAGTGTCAGCTATTTTTCCTACCCAGATTCTCTACTCAGCCCATACTCTTGCCCAACATCCTGACTCCAAAATTGCGCGTGAAAACTTGGAAGTTTTTAGCGATGCCTGGGAGTCTCAGATCAATGACCTCTCCATCTTGGTAAAAGAGGTCAATGATGTCTGTCAAGGTCGCGGTGATAAGGTTGTCTATCTTTCCCTGCCAAGACCAGGGGTGAGTCCTAGATATTGTTTGTTGGGATCATAGGAGATAAATGACTGGCCAACATTGTGATGAGGAAAGGATTTTTTTTTTTTTTTTTTT
>BLXT01001944.1:157058-172736 GCA_019648995.1 Plakobranchus ocellatus
TTTTTCTTTGTATGCCTCTATGTTTTGTTTGATTGTGTTATATTTTTTATATTTTATCAGAGCTGTACATAATGTAAATTTTGCCTTGGGTGTAATAAATAATTTGATTTTTAAGTTCATAATACAATGCCATTACTGCTCCTAGGTGAATGCGAAGTTGATTTAAGGACTTTGTCAGTTTCTGCCTTTCTCGGTTCTACTACAGTTCTAGTCAGACTTTTGTAAAAATTCCATATAATGGCAATGTATACTAGAAGTCACTTTTTTTTCAATACCAGTACTCTTTATGGAAATATTATGGTGTGTGCATGCCATTCTGATTTTTTTGTTTGTTTTTAAGGTTTATTTTGTACAATATTGTAAATATTGAGTTTCTTAATTTATTATGTGTTTTTATGTCAAGCGTGTTGTTTTATACATGTTGCTTGTTTTATATCATCTTTGGGCATGAGTTTCAGTATTGATAAATGGTTTTTGATCTCTTGCCAATTAGCTTGCTTACATTTTTTTTCTTATATTGGCAAAAGCTGAAGGGGCTATTTTTTTCATTACTATACTTTTATCTTTGCCTAACGCAATTTACTATTTATTAACGATTTGCAGAATTAGATTATTTTTTGAAGAGTTCATTAGTTTGTGTAGATTTTGCTGTAAGATAAACACAAGGGAAAAGATGTACAGTATGAGAGAGGCTGTAAGAGGACCAAAGCAGTGATGGTGACACACAGGAAGAATGGATACACAAAACTAGGTTGACCTTTTGAGATTTTTGTTGTGTGTGTTTGTGCTTGATTTTCGATTTTTTAAAGTTCAATTATTGCTTCTTTTATATATATATATAAATCTGACCAAACATATATATATATATATATATATATATATATATATATATATATATATATATATATATATATATATATATATATATACATATATATATGTATATATTCTGTTTGGTCAGATTTTGTAATAGTTCACGTATGCCTCGGTCACCTCTCCAAGATCATTCCAAATGGCCTTATCTGCCATTATCTTATTGCAGTGTCTCATGCTGTTGTTCACCAAAAGGGGAAACTTATGATGGAAATGCTTAAAATGTGGTACTGTTTTCATTTCATGTCGATACAAAATGAAGGGTTCTATAGGGTATTGAAAATTAGAGACAGTTTTCATGCACTTAGCATTGGAGGCAGGGATTTATTTTAGCTCATAACACAGAGCTGTAGCTGGTAATCAATGTTGAGATCTGTAAGGGCAAGCTCTCTCTTGATTTCACACATAGCGTTTATTCACCAAACATCTCATTTTGCTTGCATCTAAATCTGAAGAGACCAGAGAACTAACTTTCCTTGCCATATGTGTAAAGATATTCCAGTTCAATGAGTGGAGGATGGCAAACATCCAGTGTGTCTGGATTGTGACAAAGTATGAGATAATGTTGTTACACATTAAAGCCTTTTTTTTACCATTATGTCAGCTGATTTTTCTCTTTTTCTACATTTTTTTTGGGCTGGAAATGAATATGTCTTTGAAATTAATATTTTTACTGCAAGACACATCTATGGTGTGACTTTTTACTTGTCATTATGTGCGTGTCTCTAACAGAAAAAAAAACATAGGTGGATTTGACTTTTCCTGCTTGATATTTTAGCAGTTTACACCTTTATATCACAAGCCTTAGATGGAATAAAAAATAGTGTGTTGAATATTTCACTATGGGTAGTTGATGAAGAAAGAAGACAAAGTTTCTACACTTTAAAAAAAAAGGAATATGCATTATCAATTGCAGGTATACCAAAGCTTTGGAGTCCATTTGTGCAGAACAAGCGCTTCAAGGTTTGACATGCCCACCCTGGTTGTTATTTGCAACTGCTTCTGAGCCTCACATTGTACTAGAGTTTAAATTATCTATACCACAGGTAGATAATATAATCTAAAGCATTTGACATATGATGTCCTCTCTGTGATAAGCTTTAACTCATTTCCATTCATAATTGAAAAGGTATTGGGTTCAGTATTGAGTTCTAGAACTCCAAATGTTAGACAGAAAATCTTATGAGAAGATGCAGTTTGTTTAATTTGCTTGACATATATTCTTAAACTGTGAGAAAGTATATTACTGGTCGTCTAAATGTGGGGAAGAGATTGCAGCAATGAAGGAGTAAAGAAAATTTAGGAATGACCTCTGTCTAATTTAAAGTAAATAATGGAGAGTTAAAGTACGTCACCCCAGCAATAAAAGCTGCAAACACCGAGCACCTATGTATGAGATGAGATTGTGCTATGAATGTCAACCTAATATTAGCCATAATTGTACTAGTATTTATTTCCATCCTTATATGAGAGGTGTGGGTTTTTTTTTTACCCGTTAACATTCCTGGTCATCATCAAGACTGTGGTAAAACCTATCGCTAAAGTTTTTTTTTTCTAGAGTTGATCAAAATAGAGGTAGATGTCTCCTTTTGGGTGAGTGTTTTTGTTGTTTTTTTTTAAATACTGCCTCTAAAATTGATTGTTCTAATGGCTTATTAATTTTCTGTAAAATATCCTCAGACCCACCAATACACCAACACACAGTTGAGGAATTGTTACCCATAACATAGCGTTAGTTTTGTGTGTGCATGTGTATTTGAGTATCCAAATGTTATCCCATAAATGTTTATTTTCAAATGGAACCGGTGTTTGTAAAGTTTCAACATTTACGCAAAAGCTGTGGAAATGTAGAAGCTGATAGTTGAGTTATATACTTTTGGAAAGATATTTTGAGAATGGCAACAAAACAATCAAGGACAGCAAATGTCAGAAATTGCGAAAGTCATCACACTCTACTCTTGGTGTTATAGACTTGCAATAATTGGTATTGTTGTACACTTGCAACATGTGGCATTGTTTTACACTTGCAACCCTACTTTTAGTGCAATATATTTTTTTTCCATTTTTGTGCTACATTGGCAGTGCTTCAAAGAGAACTCTCAATTTTAAATGGCAAGAGTGCTCAATTTTTGGATTACACATTTGTTTTTTCTCTTAGTCGATCTATTTGTTTTTAATTTTGGAGGTATTTGTTTTCATACATATTCATTTGAATTCAGAACTGAATGCATGCAAAATCTTAGAAAAAGAATTGTTATGTTTTTTTAAACCATTGTGAAACTCGCTTAATGGAGCCTCAGATTATTAGAGACCAATTGTTCCAAATGTAACTTGTCATTCAGGAGGATCGCTGGGTCTCAGTAGATTAAAGTTCTTTTTTTTTAATCCCAGAATGCAATAGTTACTATGGTTTGTGCAATTTACTCATTCAGGACAAAGAAATCCATATTGTATTATTGTTAACCAGCAATGTAGACTTGGCAAGATGATATTGTTTCAGGGAATTTCATAGACTGAAAGAATTGTAATTAAATAAAAATGCTGATAAAACTTCTGCCTTTGGTCTTGGACAGGTTCAATGTGCATCTAATAGACTAAAATGCAATGGTCCCAAATTATAAAAACAAGCATCTTAAAATTTACTGCTCTTAAATTATTGGCATCTAAAAAGTGCACAGCTCCAAATTATTGCTATTTAAAAATGCACTTCTCTCAAAATATTGGCATCTTAAAAAATACAATCCCACAATCCCAAATTATTGGCATCAAAAGATGTACTACTCCAAAAATTTCTTCATATTAGGCATTGTATCAGGGAAATCCAGAGAAAGAGATGAAATTAGTTTTTGGGTTAATGAGCAAAATCAGCTGTATAAAAAAAAAAAAACTTACTGCCCTTGGAGAAAATGTTACTCAATTGTAGATCTTTTTCTATTATGAAGAGAATTCTCATTCAGTGTCCGTATTGGGATTTCTTTGTATCAGAACCCCAAAGCCTTGACCTAATAAGATGAAACTTATCAAATTAGAGCAAGTTTCAGAGGATGAATTAGACCCTGTTGCAGTCAAGTTGTGCAGATCTACTTATTGCCTCTAGGGTGCAATTATTTATGGCTTATTTTTCCTTTGAAAAAAGTAAGATTATATTTATTGAAAAAGTGCAATGTTCACCTTGGTTTATGGAGGACACTGTTTTTACTCTGTTACGGTGCCTAGTTTTTAGTTCCCTCTTTTCTTTCTTTCTTTTTTTTTTTAATGATGTTATTGTTTAAAAGAATAAAAAGTTGTCAGGCCTATTCTTTAGCATCTACGCCTGCAGTTTTTTGGGGGAGACCAAATGTGAAAGATGAAAATCTGCAGTGTATAGAATGGTCTTCTGCTGTTCTTCCACTCAAACAATATTTTTATAGCCATTCCAGCCTTGACCTTTATATGTAACTGGGAGCTTGTCTTGAATTCATGGAAAAAACTTACAGTGAAATATTTTAATGTGCCATGCAAGGTTTGTTTGGATAATGAGCAAAATAAGTGCAGATAGACTTCAGCCATCTGAAGCAGTTTAAAAACAGTAATAGTCTACTGTAGATGATGGCTTAGGTTCGCCTTTTAGCTTTTAAGCAATCGGTGTTGCGAGAGATTGACAATGGCTACAGATATCACTTTCGGTTTAATTCTAGAATCTTCAAACTTTTTCCTTGATGCCTCACAAACAATGTTCATGTAACTTGTGACTTCTTTACTCAGTTGTCAAAGAATCTTGTTGTCAGGCTTGCCATGGGTCAATCCCATAAGGGGCCAACACGTCATACTACACGCGATCCTGAACTGCAACTTCCCAGTCATTGTTTAGTTTCTAAGAGCGAGTGAAGGAAGAAAAGATATCAAAAGGCTTAAGTAGCCAATGTAGGACAGAGGCTTGATACTGAGGATGCCTTGTCATGTCCACCCAACAGCATTCATTGCTTCTTCAATAGTTTTTCCTTTTTCCAGTGTTCAGTCATGCACTGCTGCGGTGTCATCATGAATGTGTCTAGAATTCCCCAGCGGGCCAATCTTTTGAACTTATCGCACCTCCTTTTCCGTTCTTGTGTATCCAGCAGTTAAAACATTTTTGTTCTGTTTTCCTTCATATAAATCAAATTGTCTCTGTAAACTCAAAGCTTTAATGGTTTTCCTAATTTTCTACCCTGTATACAGTGCATGGAGGGAAGGGAAACGGTGCCATGCCATTTTGCATTGCTTTCAATATGTATTTTTGAAAATATAATGTTGTTGCTTTTTTTTTTCAACACACTGAAACAATTATGTATTCTTTATGTACACATGTTTTTTTCCTCTGGCTAATTTTAAAAAGATAAGTAAAAACTTGCTTTGTATGTTTTCTGCTGTATCTGTGAAGTAGTTGTAATGTTAACCTCATAAGGTTATTTTAGCATTACCTGTTGTAAAACCCTTTACTTTGATAATGCTACAATGATATACAGTAGAATCTGTTTAAGCTGGTGATGGTTAATCAGAAAAGTAGTAGTCCAAAAGACAAGAGTGTTAGGACCACACTGCTGTGTAGTCTTCATTTGAGATTCCTTTGAACGGAAAAATTGCTTAATCCAGTATAAAATGCCTGGTCCCATAAGTTTCAGTTTTCAACAATTCCTCTGTACTTATTTATTTACTTGCTGCTTCACTAGATAGGCTCTTGGCTTTCTCTCTCTCTATCTCTGTTTTTCTGTCTCTTTCTCTCTCTCTCTCTATCTCTCTTTCTCTGTTTTTCTGTCTCTTTCTCTCTCTCTCTCTCTCTTTCTCTCTCTCTCTCTCTCTCTCTCTCTCTCTCTCTCTCTCTCTCTCTCTCTCTCTCTCTGAATGTTTCTTTCAAAAACAAGTTCTTATATAAATAATTCACTCTGTGGACAGGTTGTTAAGAGTTGCGTCTTTCTTTCTTTATTCGTCTCTTCAAATGTGTACTACATGTTTTGTACACTGCGACCGCTTCATGTCGCCACCATATTCACAAAAATTCTGCAATAAATTGAATAATTATATGCTATGCTGTTTATTTGGTTGGCTATCAAAACTCTTGTGTAAACCTTTTCTCCCTCTCTCCCTCTGTCCCTCAGACCTTCGCTCATATGCATACATGAAAAAAAAACTAGCCATGGAACACTGCATAATAAATAAAGATTAAATTCAAATTTTAAAAAAGGAAGATAAAAGAAAATGTATAAAGGCATTTGTAAGTCTTAATATCTCACTAAAACAGTATATATATATACACTGTATATATATATATCTGCTATACAATATCTGTAAGTTACATTTACCTTTTTGTAGCTGAATGGCTTTGTCTGCTATTTGCTAAAGTTCCTGTATTTTACCATGGATTCATGTATTAATGTATAATCGGACATGTTCAAAATACTCATGGTTTTTCGTTTCTTTTTTTGTCCTCTGAATGAAGCTGATTACGTCATTATGTCTATCCAAGCATTTCTCAATCTCCCCCCCCCCCCAGCTTGTATCACAAGCCTGACCTTCCTCCATGCTCCTCTGTGAATAGCACCTGCCTCTCTGTCTAGCCCTGTAATGTTTAAGCTTTTACCAAAGTATATATAAAATATATATATATATAATTATACATTTTTCTTCTTTGTTTTAACTTGTCTGACCCTCTACTTGCAACATTATAATTTTCTCTGGGCTATTTTATATCTTGAAAAGAATGTGGTATGGAATAGGAGAGTCTTTTCTCTCTATTTTTTTGTGCAAATCTTTTATTATTATGAGGCTTGCAATATGCAGCCGGCAGAAAGTACAAAATGTTGGCCACTTCTCTTTGTTCTATGTAATTAAAGTCTATCTACCTTACATCTTGTATATGCAGGTGTCTAGTATACTTTGATTACAGAGAGCAGCAGGAAACATATATGTCAGTTAGTGCTAGCTAGCTGTATACATTGAGCCTTAACATCTATTGCATCTTCTTCTATCATCGTCTTTTTTCACAGTATTCTTATTACTCTCATTGTTAATGAAAGAAAAAACTTTTAAAATTTGATATAACTATGGACAAAAGCTTCTCTCCTATCCTTATCAAAAGTTTCCTACTCAAGTTTGAGGCAAACTCATTAATTGTTCTGTGTGTTTCTGTTTAAGTGTTACACAATTCAACAGCCAAGTTATTGTAAAGGCTATCTGTGTAGGCTTCTGTGTAACAAATCCATTGTGCCTCCTCATCCCCAGTGTGTTGTGAGATCTACAGAGTTGTGACAAACTTTTCCCCCTCTCTCTTTCTCTTGCTCAAGCAATTTTTTTCCACTGAATGAGCACATTGACTTGTGGCTCTTTAATCATGTATGGTTTATTTTCTTGTCACGTTTTTTTTTTTTTTTGTTGTTGCTATATTTTTGTAATATTGCCATCACCCCCATAATATCAGTTATCTAAGGTCTCATTGTATTCACGAAGGCCTTGTACATTTTCTGGACTTCAAGAAATAGTGTCTGAAAAATTTTACTGTTTATAGACTAAAGGCCAAGTTGTTTTTTTAAACTGCTTAAAAATAAGTTGTTCTTTACAATTCTCTATTTCCAAGCACAGAAAAAAAAGCTGACGTGTTTTCAATCTTACCAAGTGTAAGTAGTTTTTTTTTTTTGTGAATCAATAAGAATCTGGCATCTCTGTGTTTCCTGCATTGAAATTGGTTTTCTACAACATAAATAGGGTTTCTCTTAACACATCCATTTCTTGCTTTCATTTACAAAGCTGTTTGATGCCAAATTTTTCCATTTTTAATTTTTTTTTTTTCAAACTATAACCATGATTATATTATGTTTGCTAATGTATATTATGTCACCAACTTTCCCAGCCAATACGTGTAAACAGCTGTACATTCTGTGTATTATTTATTATGTATTTATTGTTCACCAATAATGGAATGGCTTTAAAAAAGACAGAAGTGTTTGATGGAAGGAAAGACATGGGGAGTTTCTGCTCAATGAGGCTGTTAGAATTGAGGGTTGCCCGAAACAATGAGAAAACTTCAAGTGCAGATGGTTAGAGATTCAGTCAACATTCCCGACTTGGCTCTTTCAGAGAATAGCAAGGATGTAGGAGAGGCAGGCAAAGAATAACTTCCTAGGTTTGTAAAGCTGGGCTGCAAGCAAAGAGCCCCTGAATAATGATAGAAGCTTCAAGATAGCAACAGAGAGAGAGAGATGAGTGGCAAAACTTGATATGTTCATGCTGTGGAAAGGAAATTGACAGGGCTGAAAAATGTGAAAGATTGTCTCTTTCTTTCATTACTTTGAAACATACCAATAACCCTGCCATGTGCAATAGTGCTCAGCCAGTAAACCTTTGTCACGGAAGTGTGCCAGCAATACACAAATCTTACCAACTCCTAAAAAAAGTGGTCAGGAGCACAAAAGCCCAAATCATTTTCAATAATTAGTGGGAATACAAATTGATACTTAAGTTTTTTTTCTTTAACTGCTGCTGTAGACTTCAGTGGGACTGTAGCTTGTTGAGGCAATAATAGAAAAGGAAGCCTCAAAAGAATCGGTAGAAAACATTTATATTTGGTCGGGTGAGGGGGGTTGTTGTTGCTGGAACAGTGGCTAGTAAGAGCTGCCCTGAACTATGCAGAGACTTTTCTGTAAAGGGTTCAAAGCTCAAGCCTGCCAGAATATCCCTGCTTCACAGTGGCCTAAAAAATCTGAGATCATGTTGCAGGGGAAGGGCTACGAAATGCAGAAAACAAAAGAACATTTTGGCAGTGAAAGCCTCAAAAGTTTCAATTGTAGATAGCTTGTCACCAAGGTGCTTCACAAATGGCATCAGTCTTTTTTTTTTTTTTCTGTTTTGAGACAACGCAAAAACACATCCAGGTTTTTTTTTTCAAAATCTTTTATCTGATCCAAATAAAAAACAAACAATTTAAAACATTTGATCCAACAGCTTTTTATTATATTTATGTCAACATTGCGAGGACCATTGGACAATTCACAAATGGCATAAGTTTGACTTATGCCATTTGTGAAGCACCTTGATATTGTTCCAAACGTTTGCAGACCAATCTACCCAGTGGAAACTTACAACACAGTGTTTATGTCCCTCTGTCTCGGCACTTTTAGCCTCTCATAACTTAGTGAGTGGTTAGTAACCATAGTCAAACACATATGATCATCATCTTCATTATCATTATTATTATTATTAACTTACCTCTTGCCATGATCAAAAGTATTTGCAATTTGCTACCTTAGCCTGTTTATTCAAGTTTGTAATGGTATTTTTAATAATTTATACTGTGCACTACATTGTATTGTTTAACTTTGAAATATTTACTGTACCTAGTTTTGTGTACATTTCACGCTACATCATTTTTATCTATAAGGAGGGAAATGCAATTTCAAAATATTCTTTTCCTAAACTGTTAATAAAATGTAAGTTTTAGAACTTTTTGTACAACAAAATCTTCTGTCCATATTTTACCTAAGCATTATTTTGATTTAAGAAGTTGCCTTTACATCAAACAGTACTTTCTTTATACCTAGATCTATAATATTAAGATATGATTTTCAGTAGTCGACATTTAACTAAGAACTGTATTTTATGTGTCTCTGCTGTCAGAAGTTATCACATTTTTTTGTGAGGAAAAATAAATTGGTTTTAGGTATAAGAAAAAAATTAAAACCCTTGTCAATTACAATATATTTAAATGTAATAAATTTCTCACAGGTGAATCCATTCTATGAACATAAACTTGCTCAACAAATTGACTTGAGACTTATCTGTAGGAGTTCAAAAATCACATTGAGAACATTTGTAAAAACCCCTAATACACCCACTCCAGAGACTGTTCCATAATCTTTGCATGGTGAAACTTGTGCTGAACTTGCTGTAATTTTGTGGCAAGAAAATTTGGTCTTTTAGTTTCTAGAAATAAAAAAAGCCAAAAAAAAATTAATTTTTTTTTTAAATTGTATGTGTGGTTTCTGTTTTGTTAGAACTGGTCTCTCAAGGAATTGCTACTCAATGCTACTTCTTTATTGTACCACAATCAATGCATAGGTCGTTCTCAACTCTTGTATAAAAGAATAGGGAAATCTGAAGTGTTTTCCGCCCCCTTCGAACAAACTGATAGATAGTTTCAATCTGCTTTTGACAAAATTTTCTAAGTATATTTCTATTTTAGTGAATGTCTTGTGATAGTTCCTGGGCTCAAAGTGATATTAAGTCTTCTACTATATTGCCTTTAGAAGTGGCAAACATGTCATGTTAGATATGGCATTTGTTGGTAGTTATCAGAGGTAAAGTTTGCGCTAAAAACTGCATTTTGGTATTAGCTGACATGCCTATTTGATAGAGCAGTTGCAAAGTAAATGATGTCATGGCTTTTTTAAATAAAGTTATACATGCCTGTATTTCACTGAATTTGTCATAGTAGATGTAATGTAAACAATGTGCATTTAGAACAAACCTCTCCATTCTGCGCAGAAAGCAATTGGTTGTATGAAACAATTGTCATGCGATATATAGATGTATTTGTATTACTATTTATATTTACCAGACAGTCTTATCTAACTGCTTCTGAATACTTGGAGAACAATGCATTTGAAAATCTGTAGCTGTTTATTTATCAAAACCATTACCCTTTGATGAGCTTTAACTTTAAGCAGTAAGCATGTCTATTAATCAAAAACAACACACATGCTAGAATTTTTTTTTTTTATTTTATTTTTGCTCATTTTTCAAAATGATATTTCAAATGTAATTTCTTTTTATTCACTTTTTTTTTAGAAGTCAACTTAGTTTGGGTTGCTCATGTAGTAAATAGTTTTTTTTTTATTATTTCTTTTCACTGTCGCCATCTTTCTAAGACAAGGCGTCATTTCTAGTATATTAGAGACCTACATCTTCCTAAACTAATTTTGAACAATACAATTATTTAGTCATTTTGTTTTCAAGCAACCTAGCAGTGTGTTTGTGCGTTTTCTATTGGAATATATTTCTAGAATTGACGACATGATGGTGATGTTGAGGATTCTGCTAAGCTAGCTAATGTGTTAAGACTTTTGTTTTTCCTCAATGTTCTGTATTGACTATGATGTTCTCTGTCTGTAATCAAACCTTACACAGTCCACTGCCTCCTCTTGTTCCCTTCTCCCTTGAATGGCTAATAAAAGTCTTCTGTAGGAAATACTCCACTGAGCTTATCTTTGTGTGTGGGTGCATTGTGTGTGAGAGAGAGAGAGAGAGAGAGAGAAAGTCTCCTTTTGGTCCCTTCTCCCTTGAATGGCAAATGAAAGTCTTCTGTTGGAAAAACACTCAACTGAGCATGTCTCTGTGTGAGGGTGCATTGTGTGTGAGAGAGAGAGAGAGTGAAGAGTAGATGACAAAAATTTTGTAGAATAGTCTCACAGTGTTTGATACTCGGTGCTTCCAACAGGTAATCATGAAAACTGAGGATGTTTTAAATTGTAGTGGGAAATGGGTCCAGGATAACGCTCTGGTAGAGGGTGAGGGTCCCCCTCAAACTGAAGAAATTTTAAGAAACTCTGCTTCATGGAATCAATTTCCAGCCATTTGGAAAAGATTTTTTCATAGTATTAAATTATTATTTCTTAACTGCGGACAGCTCAAAACTGCGGAAATCGGAAGCACTGAATACTACTTCAGGTCTAAGGCTGGCACTTTCTAAGAAGAGTAAAAATTCTCTCCATGGCAGGTTAAATTGTTATCCAGCAAAACGATTCGATCTGTATGCTTGCTACACATTTTTGAAAACTGACAAACTTCTTTCAAATCCAGTCTCCATTTTTGGCATGGTTATTAAGTATAAAGATGTTATTGTCCAGATGAATTTGCATTAAATCTTCCCGCAGCTTGTTAATTATCTGCACAGAGAAACATAGAGATTATTCATACCGCATTACTTTAGCATAGGAAAAAAATAGACGTACAGAGTGATCTGGGTATTGGTGGTGGCAGCAAGAAGGCAGGCAACAATAGTAGTAGTGGTCGTAGTAATAATAGTTGTAGTAGTAGCAGCAGAAATAGTAGTACAACAAACCATCTCTTTTTTTGTGTGTGCATGTCAAAGTCACAGTATTAAAAGCAACTCCCAATACAACTTCAGTGTAAAAAATGTGTTTGGGAAAGAAAAAAAAGGAAAACATCACTTTTTCTTTTCAAGGGCCAAATCTTTGTACTAATCATAAATCGGTTGAGGCATTCCTAGACTTTTAAGGAAAAATTCTGGCTTTAAAGGAAGTTATCAATTTTTTTTTTATGCCTGCGGCAGTTGTTTACCCTGAAGCGACGCTGCATGGCAGGATAACCTTGTGACCATCAATAAATAGATGGATTTATTATGATAAAAGATTTGGGATGGAGGTGAGGGAATATTGAGAATTGTGTTGTCTATATATTCATTCAAATCCGAAAAAAAAAAAAAGATTCATCAAGATTGATACGATCTGGATTTGATATAATTTAGTTCAAACTTCTTTTGACTTCTAAATGCAGTTCGATAATGCAAATTATTAATAGAATAGAATGTAAACAATCGGAAAGGATCATGAAAAATTATCTTTGCCCTTTGATAGCATCGGAGCAAAAAAAACAAAAAAACACAACCTATCTATGTAATATTACTTCAATCGTGTTGATCAGTCCTTATCTGAACAAACTTAAATTTTTTTGGACCTTGTCATGCATTTCATTTATTTTCAATAATCAAATTCAGTTATGGATCAGTCCAATAATAATTTCAAACCAAATGTGAAGATTTTTAGTTTTAATCTAAACATGTAAACTGCCAAGATTTAAAATAAAAAAAAAAAAGTTTTAAGACAAGCCAATGATTTTAGAATTGCAGGTTCCATTGATAGGGAGGGGAAAATCTTCAAGAGTCACTGAATCATATGGAGTTAGCTTCTCAATAGTGAATAGAAAATTTCAGGTTTCCAATGTCCCGCCTGAAATAGAAGACATTGCTCTCTCTCTCTATCACCACTTGTTAATATTACAGGTCTACTGCCAATAGCTAGCTTTCTAAACAGAACAAAACAAAAATAAAACAAAAACACTGAGGTTTCTACGCACCAACAAGCCCCATTTCTTTAAACAAAGAGGAAAACGCACAAATCTGAGAAATAATAAAATTTTTTATTTGGCTGCAAAAGCCACGATTTCATGCACATTATGTGAGAACCAAAGAGCCGGTTTGACTATCACCACCAGTTGTATTGTTATTCACAATAATTATGTGAACGTGACGACTAAAATCAATGTATTTTTTTCTTTCACGCACAGAACAACAACACAATTATTTTTTTTAATCAGTACAGATAAAGCGAGCATGAAAGTTACCATCATGTAGAGCATAGTACAGTATAAATGCGGCCAAGTTGGGACATAAAGGGACATTCAGTTCAAATTTTAATGCAAACATTCATTTAAGCAACAAGATTTTCCTCCCCTCCCCTCCCCAAACTGATCAAAATAATTTTAAAATAACATCAGTTATGAAAACTGACTGCAAGAATTGCACTGTAATATAAAGCCAAGGGCACATATTGGATAATCACAATATCAAATCATATCACTACAGAACCCAAGTCAAAATGAACCGAGTGACAATAAATATTTGCAAAACACTGACATTTTTTTACTTCAAATCTCCAATCTCTCATGCTAGAGTAACTGTTGTACCCAGTGCATTAAAAAAAAACAACTATTACACGATTTTACTTGAATTTTCCTTTTTTTATTTTCTTTATTTATTTTTTTGTTTTTGCAAAATAGCTTCTCCATTAAGAATTTCACTCAAAACCTGATTCAGTTCTGACATGAAGAAAAACCATCTGATAAAATATTGAGTACAGCGATGCACAACAAAAGATCGAAAAATTCAGCTGGAACCGAGGAAGAAAAGTGAGAAGGTAAGAGAGAAAGAGAGAGATTAGAGAAAGTGCATGTGTATTGTGTGAGAGGCAAGAATTAAATTCTTAACCAATCACAAAGCTTCCTCACAAATTTGGTGTTCATAAACTTTTTTGGCCCCATTCAGGCTGAGCATCGGTGGTGGTTAGTCCATCACATGTTTTAGGGGTGATCATACTAACTCCTGAACCACCAATGCACCTATTGGAGAAAGTAAGAGAGAGGGAGGGGAATGAAGAAGAGAAATAAGTTACAAGAGAAAGATTAAGTATCATTCATTAAATGTGTATAGCCAGCGTATGTATAAATCCAGCATCAAACATACATACCAAAAATTAAAAAAAAAACAAATGTCAATAATTAAGTTCTGTTTGAATGGAATGGGCAGCAAAAATGAGCTCTCCGAAACTTGACACCTTGAACATAAAACACAGGCAACACACATTTTAGCCACAAATATACACAAAAATTCTTGTGTGGCACGAAAGGATTTTCAGTCAAATCTCACTGTCTCGTTGGCCAGATATAATTGTTCAAAGCCAAAATGTCTGGTAGGTAAATCCAAATGAAATGGAAGTTGTATTATTGAAAATTTTAAACCTGAAATATTTTTGCCACGAGGTTTGCCTTAGTGCAAACTGGATAGAGCAATATTAATTCTAAGCCACGATATGGGATTTTTTTAATTTTTGGAGAAGGGATGTCAAAGAAGGAAATAAAAAAAACCCTTCAATTTTTTTCTTTATGAAAAGCATTGTATGCTACATCTGACTGAATTAGAACTGGTTGCACGACAAACACATGTATCTTTTTTTTCTGCGGCAGAATCACTACTTTGACAACATACATTTTCTTTGAAATTTCACCTTTTTTGAAAACTACAAATCGTACTGCTGAAAATAACAGCTTGTTGAACATTGTAGATTAGATATCTCTATTTGTGCATTGAGATGTGTCTGAAATTCTCTCAGTGCCTCACAAATACTTGATTTACAAACAAAATTGTGAAAACAATCCATAATTACGTAGCTGGGACTAATGTAACATACAGACATGTTTATGGCAATCCATTGATACAGCCATTCAAGCTCAAGATTTTGTGAAAACATGGAAAAAAGATTACATTATGGTACAATATGGTATTGAAAAAAAAAACAAAAATACAGACAATTGATACATCAAGGATGAAATTTTCACATTTCTCCAAATACCATATTATGTACATGTTGACGATGGTCAGAGAGTACTGTGTAGGTGGTGTAGGATATTATTGTAACTTTCTCTTTGGCTAAACAGAGTTACGACGATATTCCATACCACACACCAACATAGCAATTGTTTCATAATCTTAGCAGTAGATAAAATCATGTTTAAGGATTTATGAAAACATACATTTGTATGGCGCAAATGAAGCAAGTATATGTTGATATATAACGTTTGGAGTGGAGAAAAGGGGGCAGGGCGAAAGTTGACACTTTAACACTTAGTTTTGAAAGAAGCCATGGCTGTAATGCACCCACACCGAGGCCATCAGTAGAAACTCAGTCCAAACCGACTAAAACTTGAAGGACAAAAGAGCAAACCTCACGACAATGTTTGGCTGTGTAAATAAGTAAAAAGCTTTCTCATTTCATAAATACATGGATCAAATAATCCTTCCTCACCAAAACAAACCACTTGAAAAAGGTTTAAACTCCCATGAGCTTTAAAAAATTATATCTCATAGTCTTACTCTCCATTTCTTTTGTAAATGACTTGCATTCAAACACGCATGTGAGTCATTTGTCTACGATCCCCAACCAGAGATATCGAGCAAAATTGTTAAACACAGTTGAGGCTATTGATTTTTTTTTTTTTTTGGGG
>BLXT01001944.1:325428-348145 GCA_019648995.1 Plakobranchus ocellatus
GTAGTAGTAGTAGTAGTAGTAGTAGTAGTAGTAGTAGTAGTAGTAGTAGTAGTAGTAGTAGTAGTAGTAGTAGTAGTAGTGCTCATCTTTTATACTAATCACAACTCTAATTACATTTTTTTTCTGTATTGCACCATAATATGACAGACAATTCTATTACATGTAGGCCTACTGGTTTCCATCTACAAAATCGAATCGCCAGGCACATGATGTTCTTAAGAAAGCTAATGATAGAGATCAAAATAACGTGATTTAACCAGCAAACATTGAGAATTTTAAAGACAGACAAAGAAAAAAAAAAAACAGTCAGAAGTAGGACATCAACTTTAGAAAATTAACTTAGATACAACTCCTAAGAAATATCTGGTGATGATTTGAGGACACATAACACGCAGCTAACACGATCCGGATATAATCAATCTTTAACGGAGGGATGAAAATTGCCAAGGAAAGATATTTCTTGGCCAGCAGGTAAAAAACTGAACACTGTGATTTTTTTTTAAAGTTCATCGCAAGGGAAGATTTTTTTATGGGGCGATATGCCTCAAATATCTGCCACAAATTTGCGCCTGCAAATTTTCCATAAGACATGATTCAAACGCAATGTAGACCTAAACTATATATTTGTTGTGTTGTCGTTGTTTTACAGCGCGTTTTAACAGCGCTTTGGCGTAAAGGTAATACATTAGTGCAAAGGCGAAGGGCAGAATAGGTGGGGAGAATTATAGTACGATAAAGAAAGTGAAAGAAGGGAGTCTTGTCAGCCAGGAGAACATTAATTAAAATTCTTTAATTAAGTTATTTATGTATTTATTTATTATTTTGGATAAAAATGGCATGTTTCACTTTTGGTTTTGGAAATTCCTTAGGATTGTCACATTTCCGGTACATAATGTTTGTAGATGGAAGAGGCTAGGTAGACCCCAATTGGGGAGCACCTAGTCATCATGGCTACGTAGTCCCCAATTGAGTTATAAACACAAAACAAACACATATGTCTTGTCTTCCAAGTAAATTTATTTAACTCTTTTGAAATAAAACATGTAATAGAAATGGAACATAATGTTAGATAAAATTAGATAGGGCCTACGTATACCATTAAACAACGAATAACAAAGAAGACACAATAAAAATTAAAATGTATTATATTAAAATTGAAAATGTATAATTATATAAAAGACCATCTTGTTCAGACAGCAAGTGTAAACCATAAGGGAAATGCATTACACATAATTTAATGATAACTTTTCCCTCAAAATAAGCAAAAAATACATGGTCTTCAAATGACATTTTATCATTGATGAAACAAAATTTCAGAGGTGAAATAACAATTTTAACTACACCGAAAGTTACAAACAGGGATGTATAACAGTTGCAGTCATAATTTATTAAACACATCAATCACACGCCAACATTTACCGCATTACAAACATATGTATACTGACGTGGGGCAGAGCGAAAATGTAAACAAGAACATTGAAACCACTGTTTACAGAAGTCACAATCTAACCGTTTAATCATCCCATTTACACAAAACTCCCTTGCAACTCTATGTCTCCACAAAGACCACACAAAACACACGAATCAACAACAGCACTCTCTCCAACAACAGAATTTGTTGCCAACTTCCTTTTCTTGGCAAATCTGTTAATGCGATCTTGACCTTTTGGCCGACCTCTTGTTCTCACAGATCCCAAATTTAAAGTAACAACAACACTCCCTCCATCAGCCAACAATAATACTGTCTCCATGAAGGACACCAACAATAGTACTGTCTCCATCAGGGACATTATCAACAGCACTCTCTCCATCCATCAGGGATATTAACAAAGGCACTCTCTCCATCACTCTCCATCAGGGACATTAACAACAGCTTTCTCTCCATCAGGGACATAAAAAAACAGCACTCATTCCTTCGGGAACATCAACAACAGCACTCTTTGAGTGTTTACATACCTCGGACATTCGCAGTTAGAAATGATTTCTGCGATAGTCAAAATATAAATTAAAAAAAAAAAACAACAAACAAACAAAGGATTGAAACGAGAAGCGATTTAGATCTTTGTAACATTCGGATAAGTCAATGGTTAAGAGCCAAATTGAACTTAGAACCTAGATCTAGATCTAGTTCTTTTCAGTGTAAAGTTAATATAGGTAGTGATGTACTATCTATGTTCTATGTATCATGTAGAATCTAGGGCAAACGTTTACATTCACGTTTTATATTCATATATCAGAGTACGATAAATCGATTTATCGTACTCTGTTATTCATATAGATCTATTTGGTATCGGTCTTTTTTTTTTCGTTACTAGGTTACAATATCCAGTCGCTATTGGATATCATATAAATTCAGTTATCACGCGATGTTTTATTCAGGTTATTAATATTTCAAAGGTGTTCTTTCTCAATTTATGACTTTTTTCGTTCTTAATACCTTTTTTTCGCTCCCAGACAACGTTCGGAAACCGATATAAAAAAAAAACCGATACTGAATGCATGAATATAAAATGTGAATCTAAACGATTGCCGAATCTAGATCTAGGCTAGCGGTTACATGATAGTTACACAGGACATAGATTGTACATCACTATCTATCCTTTACAATGAAAAGGACTAGATCTAGATTTAGATTCTGAGCAACTTAGCTCTTGACACTTGACTTACCTAAATGTTACTTTTCTGTACACAAGACAATCTGCGAACTTCAGACCTTTCAACCTCTGGTTGGCATAGCTGATCAGCTGGCTGCCCTGGCCTATTACAATACAAGGCGCTCAAAAAGTTTTTCTTCTCTTTTCTTTAACATCTGTGTAAAATGAGAGAAGCTTTTAAAGCTTGTCCAACAATAATAGCTGAATTCCTGTCATCCTCCACTGTATCCTCTGAGAGGCATTGGACCCACCTATTTAACCCATGTACACTTCCTTAAAAAAATTCAACTAAGGGCATACAGATGTAATAATGTATACTCCTTTTTAAATCAAACGAGCATTAAGGACACAATCTAACATTTTTGGGAGCACCTAGCCACCATAACTAGATCTACGTGGTCCAAAATTGGGGTCTACCTAGCCACCATAACTACGTGGTCCAAAATCGTGGTCTACCTAGCCACCATGACTACGTAGTCCCCAATTGGGGTCTACCTAGACACTTCGTTTGTGGATACATTGCATGTGTTAAAAAAAAACAAAAAACGTCGAGCTACAATAATTTGTACGCAGTCATGTTGGCACGAATTTTTAAAAGTCGGGATTCCATGCGATTGCGAAGTGAGAGCTAAAATTAAAAACCGTACCGTATCCAATTTGGAACCCGAACGGAGCTAAATCATTTTAGAATATGTAGGCCCTAGGTCTGTGTCGGATAATCTTCTCTTCATTATGCGGATCCATGTCTGAATAACCTTTTTTTTATTATAAACAGCAACGTGTGGTCATGCTGTTTACAAAATACAATGGAGTGCTAAAACTGATAAACAGGTCGAGAATTATTTTGAAACAAGTAAATCAACTTTCTTCACGAGGAGGAACAAGATCTAGATCTAGATCTAGATTTACATTGTATGAAAAGATACCACAATCATTTGACCTTAAAAACAATAACAAAACTAGCCGCAATCTTGCGACCAAAATGTCATCTGTGTCGGTTAAAAACTATAAGGATGATGAGAGGCTCTACATCGATTTGCAGTTAACTCCCACGTTATCGTCTGCAAGTGATACGTCTGCAGACCCAATATCAGTGAAATTTAGTCTGAATAGGCTGAAAAATGAAGAACTGAGACTGGCAATAGACAGACTTCGGCTTAACCTCAGTAAAAAGCAATCAAAGAAATCAAAAAGGAAGAGCAAATCAAATCCTGCAACAACAAAAGAACTTGACGACTGCAGTGAAATTCCAATAGAGATTCTTCACAACGGGGAAGTGTTAGAATTAACTGTTCGTAATGAAAAAGCATGGGTAGACGGGGCATATTTAAAAGTTGGTGAGGAAAAAATACCTATCAGTTACAACTTACCTGGTGTTAATGTGGAAAAACTGCCAAGTATAATAATTGAAGGATGTCCTTTATTCCCAGGAGTGCAGGCAGAATTTACAACATCAGATTGTTGTGAATTTTTTTGGAAAACATTTGATGTCAATGATTTAGACAAGGTAAAACAGCAAATAAGTAGAGAGGCTGTGAATCTTGAAGGAACCACAAAATCAAGAAGTTTTACCCCTCAGAAAGATGATGTGGGCAAACATGTCTTGCTGGCATGCATCCCAAAGAGAGATACCATAAGTGGAAAAACTGTTGCAGTTGTATCACCATCTGTGGTCACCGAAGGGCCTAAACATTGTCCCTTTGAAAACCGCCAAGACCACACCAGAGATCATGCAGAACATGGGTGGTAAAAATTCATGTTTCGATAATATATTGTAGTTTACAAATATGCACCAATTTAGTTTTTAATTGTAAAACATGTGTTGTGATTCAATCAAAATGTTCTGTTTTTATCAAGATATGACTCATGAGTATTTATAAGTCTCTTTTGTTTGAACGCTAAAGCAAAGCAAAATCAAGACTAAGATATACAGGTATCACAATGAATACACTTTATATTTTAAATTGATTAAGTAATTTTTTTTTTTTTAAAAGAATGATTATTTGTATCAGTTGTGTTGCTTGTAGCATATATGCCATATTTAATTATTTTTATTTTGAATTCCTTATAAGACTGAATAGGGCCTAAACATCTTATCAATCATAAAATGCTTTTTGTAATTTATATGTTATCTTTGTTGGCTCAGTAAGTAAGTTATAGGATGATATTATACATCATTTTAAAGCTTTTTATAATGCAGATATCAGTAATGCTCACTGTTTTATCTATGAAAATTATCTTAATTTGGTTAGTAAATAATATTTTTGTTGCACACAGATTTTAAAAATGTCTGAACATGCTTACGAGTATTAATGTGCTGCATCCATTGACCATGATAACATTTTTTTCTGAACAGATGTGGCTGAATTCTAGCAAAGTGAAAAATCATGGAAAAAAAATGCAGTCAAGTCTTTAAAAGATTCAATCCATAAATATCTTGTAGCATGAAAAAACAACTAAGAGAGAGATAATTTTTTTAATATCTTCTTACTTGTAAATCTTCCATATTTTACTAGATTTTTAGCATAATGGTACTTTTCATATCATCTTAAAGGTTTCTAGAATGAACACATATGCTTTTTCATACACAAATGTAAATAATTAACAAAAGGAAAGAATTGTTTTTTTTTGCAGCTTCCGAGCTTTGACATACAACTTGCTGGCAGACATCTATTCACAGACAGAATATGCTCAGGAGCAACTTTTTGACTATTGTCCTCCAGAAGCTTTGAACATGGACTACAGAAAACATTTGTTGCTCAAAGAAATAGTCGGTAGGTTTTAAAGGAAGGTTTTCAATTAGTTTTTTTTAAAGCATTTGAGAAACAAGATTAAATGTGGAAAGGCTTCCAATTGAATTGAATGTAATAAATCAGTGATGATGGTTTTCCGCGGATCCGCGGAAATCCTCGGTTTTGGATCGGAGGAGGAATTTCCTCGGTTTCTGCGATTTCGGTGGCTTCCGCGGCTTCAGCTGAATAAACGAGCCATGATCGGCGGAGTTTTAAGAAATGAAAATTCAACCACGTGTGGTCGGGATGATAATTTTATCGACTTGCGCTGAGTTTCTTTACTTCCGGTAACTGGGATGACAGACCTGCCTAGTATTACGAAAGTTTCGTTATCAATATGAAAAACCAGTCCCGGTTACGGGAGTACGAAAATTACTGATAAATTGCGAAAATCTACGAAGATAGAGAATTTTTTTTAATCTTCGGGCAATTAATATTTTACGACCAATCAAAAATCCGTGTTCTCGGGGCCTAAGTTCTAGCCTACGGGCGCGTTGCCAACACGCCTTGATTGGACAGTTTTTAGAGTTTAGGCCTAGACCTATTCAATGCTATGAACATTGTAAGTAGTGTTTATGTTTACTTTGCTTTCCATCCTCTTTATTGTAAAGCATTATTTAATTCAATGTTTGTGAAAAATCGTTGAAAATGTGCTGGGAAATGGGTTTTTTTAGCCTGCGTCATGATAAAAATGCTTCAGCTTCAGGGGGACGTTGTCCCCCTGACCCCCTACTACTAGGACGAAATTCACCCTGGACCTATAGTCTACGCAAATTTTCCTCCTTTTTCATATTTCCTCGCCATCATCACTGATAAATGCATTGTGAAATGATTTGGAAAGAACACTTTGTGTTGACTTTCAGTTTTGTTTTGTTTTTTTTCTCCAGCATTCAGACAATACCTGAATGATAGATGATATACTATACTTTTTTTATAAAAAAGATTTTATGAACATCTTTACAAATACTTTTCTGAAAGTTTCAGGACTTTAATTTGTTGCAAGGCATATCAAAATAGATCTTTCACCTTCTGAGTAAATCTATTACATTTTCTTTTAAGCTATAATCATCAAAATACTGGTGTTCGAATGAGTTTAGTTATCAGGATAAGTGATTAAAAAGAAAATATTTGAACCTGAAAATTAGTGGAATGTTGAAATGTTTAAAATGGAAGGAATTCAATTTTTTGAGGGGGAGGGATAAGGTTTTTAGTAATTTTACAGAACAGCCCTATTATAGGCATGCAATAATAAGTAATTATAGCAACAAGGGGCTTGTTAAATCTCTGTAAAAAAAAGTTTTTTTCCTTCATGTTTTTTTCTCTCTAGGTTATAAAGCAGACTTGCTATGCTTTCAGGAAGTGGACAGACACATTTTCAACTCTCATCTTTTTCCTGCCCTCTCTGCTCTCAGATACACGGGTCTCTTCAAATCTAAACCAGGCCAGTCTGAAGGCTGTGCATCATTTATTTACAACAACAAATTTAGGTATAATGATTTTGCTGTATCCTACAATCTTACATGTCAGGGATCATAAAAAATAGATCCTTCTGTCGCAGCTTCTAGCCCCGCTGCTGGCGCCCTGGCTTGGCAGAGGCCAAATAGCCTGAGATCACTTCATTATGGATTGGCTATATACAAAAGCCAAACCAAACCAATCATGCCAAAAAAAAAAAAGCAAGGGGAGAGGGATCTGTCATCTGTCATAGAATTCAAAGTGAAATGGTGATTATTTTTGCAGTGCAACATTTTTTCGAAATCATACTTGTCTCAAATGAATCCTTGGAAGCCCATACTGCAAAGAAAGGAATGTAGAGTGTGCTTTGCTTTTAACATCTTTACAAATCCAGAACTTACTGAAAAAGGGTTTGTGTAAAGATGTTAGTGAGCTCATTTAATGTTTATTTCTTTGTTTTTGTGGGCTTTAGAAGATTTGACACCAAAGTCCAACAGGACATGAGATCAACATTAAAAACATCACAAAGAGTCATTCAGCATAGAATTTTACGAAATGTTTAACAACACATATTTTTCCACACTTCTGTGAAAAACATTAGTACTTAAAGAAAAACAACAACAAAACAAAATGAATAAAGAACAAAACAAAACTGTATATTGTGTGTGTGTAAAACAGAGCTTTTGACACAAAATTGTGTGTCAAACCAAAGCATTCCAAATCATCAAATATGGTTTATTTTCTATATCGAGAGCTTATTTTTTCCCCAAAGAATTATAAATACAATCTATTTAATTTTCTTTTTCAGATGTTATTCGACTTGTATTTCACCTGTAATTGCTTAAATAGAGAGTCTAATAATGTGATTAATTTCTAGACCTATTTCATAAAAGGTTCTCTAAATTTTTTTTTTAACCTCAATTTTGAGTCCATATAATAAACACCTAGATCTATGTAAAGAAAATTGCTTTAAAACTTTCTCCTACTTAGCTCCACTATTTTTACAGAAATGCCTTAAAAGACTATGGCAATAAAATGTACTGTAGCTCTAAAACTTTGTTTTGAGCACTTGATGATTGTTACAGGTCTGTAGATAATAAGCTTTTATTTGGCATTACTCTATGTTTGATTTTTTATTGCCTCATTGTGGCTTTCATCAATCCTTTTCTCTACTTTGCATTCTTCTTATCCCTCTTTAATTTTCTTTGCATTCTTCTTACCACTCTCTCTTTTTCATCTACTTTGCATTCTTCTTACCGCTGTTTCTTTTTCATCTTCTCATCCTATTTGTATTTTTTTCTTCGTTTGCCTCTCTTATTCTCTAGCTCTGTCTTTTTTCTATTCTCTAGCTCTGTCTTTTTTCCTTACCTCTCTTACTAGTTGTATCTCCATTTCTTGTTTTTCTGTCTGTCTGTCTGTCTGTCTCTGTCTGTCTGTCTGTCTGTCTCTCTCTCTCTCTCTCTCTCTCTCTCTCTCTCTCTCTCTCTCTCTCTCTCACATCTCTCAGATTCCCTTAGCCTGTGAATGTCTGTCTATTTCTCTGTCTCAGACAATCTAGTTTCTCTCCAGCCTCTTTTATGCTTTCTCTGTCTTTCTCTCTCTCTCTCCATCTATCTACTAGCTCTTCTATCATATAAATATATTAGTTTCTAAAGCTACAGCTCTTTTTTCTTATCAGAATGATTGCCAGTCAAGACATTGTTTTGTCTGAGTATGTCAGCTCTGATCCAGCCTGCGCTGACATATGGGCAGAAGTTTGTAAAGTTCAACCCCTGAGAGAACACACACAGGACAGGTCAAGCATCCTACAGGTAACATAGAGCAAGAAAAGTTCCTGGAGTCAAAAAAAAAAGGCCTTGAGCTGGATTTCACATAGAACACTTTTGAGAAAGAAGAATTTACACTGAAAAACCTGATATATAACAGGGATGGTGGAACCAGAGCAATAGTGCTGTTACATCAGATCCCTGTTAAGTCAGAAATGAAAAGGAAGTAAGAATTTATGAACTAATCCAGCATATTTTTCATAAAAGCCTGGGTGATTTCATACTTTTCATAAATTGAAAGGCATTGCTCATGCTCTCGACATCATTGGTGGTCGTAATGAAAAGAAGTATCCGGCGCCAAAAGAGTGCATTACTGTTTGCCAGCATTTGTGATGTTAAGGCCTCAAGATCGAGTTCTGCAGCCTTCTCTTGGTTCATTCATTGTTGAGCATGTACTTGCAGTGACTCAGCCTCGCATGGGCTCATTCCATCACTGTGCTCTTTCTAGTTGAGTCTGTGTCCCTGTTATAACAGACTCGGCTTCGATGAAGCCCTGTTATTGCCGATAATTTTTACTAGAGATAAAGTGTACGAAAAACTGGGGATTTAAGAAATCCCTGTTGTTACATGATCTCTGTTACAACTAGGCCTGTTATATATGTTTTCCACAGAACTGTATTATGGTTTTCCTTCTTATAAGTGCTCTTTTTTTTTTTTTTTTTTTAAACTGGAAATTTTAAAGTTTTGGCACAGAATTACTTTATCTCCACCCTGCTTTTCACTGTTGCGAAACTTATTGAATGCCATTTCTGGCTGAGTCATCAAGTTAAAATGTTCAAAATGAGTGTTCCAATTGCTACAAATATCTCACAATGCTCTTTATGGTTTCTATCAATGCAGAGACAGTTGAAAGCTCAGTAGCAAGGAACTAAATTTCAAACCCGCAGAGAACTTTCTTTGTGCCCGACAAAGACCTAAATGTGCGGCATAATCTTGTAGGGGAGAAGCTATATATGTACATCACTTTTGCTTTATCTAAAAAAATAATGCTTTACTCTTTAAACTCTAATTAATTAAAATTTTCTGACATCTGGGACTTTTGCAGGTCTAGATATATTTCATTACTCATCTTGTACATTAAAAAAGAAGTAGAAAATAATATTTGTTAGTTTTCTGTTTATCATTACAAACCAAAGCAGAATTTTTTAATTTGCTGAATTGACAGGCATATAGGCTGATAACAAATGAGAAGAGCATGATGAAGTGCTATATCTGGGAAATCACTGTCTTCACAAATACTAATGATTCACTGTAGTTTTTTTAATTATGTAGTTCTAAATTATTTTAAAACATTAAATTTTCAAACATAATTATAGGAAAATTTGGCATAATTTTTTACAATGATGATTTTTTTTTGAGCTGAAAAAATGATTTCAGTGATGTCTCCAAATGGCTTCAAGTAAGAGAAGTTTACAAACAGGGTTGCCACTTTTCCAGCTGAAGCCTGAAATCCGTCTTTTTCATGCAGAATAATCCAGTCCTATTTGATAGTTATGTTTGGCCTAAGTTAATTCAATCTGTCCCAATGGGTTATGGGGCTGCGCACGGTTTGGGTGTCTAAAATTTTTTCAGGCTTGTTGGGTAATGGCATCCCTGTTACAAATGTCACACTTTCAGAAACAAATAAATTTTTAGATACTTGAAGATGCCATTCTATTAGAAGGCATTGAATTTAATATGGTAAAAGAAAAGTGAAAGCTCTTCAGTTTGACATGATGTGCCTACTTCTGTTTTTGAGTTCTTGGATTATTTTTTAACTGTGGAATCTTTGTCATGTAGGCTACTTTTGTAATTTTTTTCTCATTGTTGAAATTGAATGTTGATTCCTTGTTATTATGCTGTGGTTTTTCCAGGTGACTATTGTGGAAAACTTGGAGCAGCCCAACCATTATGTGTGTCTCTGTAACACCCACCTCTACTTCCACCCTCTGGCTGGAAATGTTAGGCTAATTTTGGCAGCCGCAGCTCTCCGGCATATCCAGAGTGTTTGTGATGCCTACCAGCAGGAGGTTAGCAGCATATGCTCTAATTTGTAGTTGCTGCTTCATACATAAAGAGTTATGTTTGCACTTGAAAACACTAGTCTAAAATTGAATTTCTTTAGTAGCAAAATCTAATTTAGTATGTGAAATGATTTTTATTGAATTGTCACATCAAGAAGGAATTACAATTAGGGTGGACAAACAAACGTTTGTAAATTCCCATCTAGATCTAATTCCTGTTAGTGTCAAGTGGTTTTCCATACAAAGAAACCAAATGCACTTAGTAAGTCTGCTATAAATTTTTTTAATATTTTGAAAGGTCTGAAAGGTTGTTTTAAAATCTAATTTCTGGAGATGAGCACGACATGCTGCCTCGATATATTTCTACTCCCCTAAATCTCTAGCTTGTCCGCCCTTCCAATTTATCTCGCTGGGAGCTATAAATAATAGTTAAGTTTTTCCTCTTCATGCACAACATGTCTTTTAGCTGGGACCGTACTGTTGCAGGTTTGAGGCTGCTGTTTGTGTTCAGCCTGATCGGGCCAAAAAACCTAAACCACATAGTAGTGAATAGACCATAGGACAGAGAACAAAACAAATGTTATCATTATTATTAATCTAGGATATGTGTAGTCTTTCTGGGAAAAAATAAAGATATTGACTGAGAAAATGGAGATGAAGTTATTGCCATATTGACTCTTGATATATTCTAAACATTCTCATGCAACTTTTGCATGAAGTTAGCCATGTTTAATCTCAATTTACCAAAGCTTCTCAATAGAATTCTCTGATTAAATATCTTTTTTTCCACTCTCAGGAAAAAAAAAACATTTTTTACAAAATTAAAAAAAAATTCTTTTGACTCATCATGCAAATAAAGGAGTCTACTCATGACTTTTATAGATGAAAAAAAAAAGACATTGAAAATATGGGCTGCAGATTTAGGGACACAAAGCCCACAAGGCAAAACAGAAATACAAAAATCATTTGAATAGCCTTTGCCTTTTCAATAAGAATAGTAATTTGGGATTTAGAATTAGATACATGTAGTTATTGGATATAGAATAAAATACACTTGAGTTCACACATATTAATTTTCTGATGAATCAAGGTACATTCCAACAACAGAATTTTGCCCTTTCTATATAAAAAAAAACAACTGTTATATCAATGTCTCAAAAAGGCATAACAGATTACTCAAGGCATATTCGCAAATCATTTATCCATTTCTACTATTTGGTTGAGTGAAGTGGAGTGTCAAATTATAAACTACTTCAGAATTTCAGTCATGATGGTCTTTATTTTATTATAGACAGATTTTAGAGAGTCATTGTGGAGCCCTTGCCTCTTTAGCCCATTTTTTTTGCTCATACTCTTCGTAATCGCATGTTGTGATCAAAATCAGATCATTCTTCAATCATGTAGGCCTTACATGATTTTTAACTTTACAAGGTAGTTAATGAATGAAAGCAATCAATTTTGTTCCTTTTTTTTTGTCAAACATAATTTTGGTGTATCTCTATTTTTATAAGAATCAAAATAGACTTAGGGCAATAAAAATTGTCTAGACACCAGTGAAAATGAGTTGCTGGTTGCAATTTGAAAAGTTTAAATCATTGATTCAGTAGAAACGGCAAGTCATGAGCTTTGTGATTGTGAAAACTAGATGTGCATGTAATGATTATGTGCTAAGTGAATTGTGTATATCTATATGTATCTATATACGTATATTTTGTCTTATTACTTTTCAAATCAGGCACAATTCCCATAGCTACTCTCTCTAGACTTTTGAAAATTTCAATGACTCAAAAAGCTATGAAAAGTATAGCTTTCAAATTGATATATTTTTCAATAGCATTGAGATAAAGAGATGTGTTTTTTTATTCTATGCAATTTCAAACCTACTCATTTTGGTTGAGTCATAACTCAATATGTCCAAAAGGTGACTTGTACCTGATTTACCTTTACCTGCCTCATGCTCTCTCTCTCCCATGCACACACACTCTCTCTGTAACAAACACATGCTCACAGTGCTATTAGAACGTGGACAATATGTGGTGTATGGCTTTTTAAAAGAGGACCTGAGACATACTTGATATTTTGATTAAAGGGAAACCAGATTTATTCCCCATCCAAAAAAAAAAAACCAGAACTTATTTATTTATTTTCTTTCAAATTCAGGGCAAGACCACAGCAATGGTATTTTGTGGTGATTTCAACAGCTCACCTTTCTCTGGTGTGTATCAGTTAATGTGCTCTCAGATGGTGCCCAATGATCATGCTGACTGGCTATCGGGTAAGTCACAACTATATTCTGGTGTGTATCAGTCAATGTGCTCTCAGATGGTGCCCAATGATCTTGCTGACTGGCTATCGGGTAAGTCACAACTCTATTCTTGTTTGTATCAGTCAATGTTCTCTCAGATGGTGCCCAATGATCATGCTGACTGGCTATCGGGTAAGTCACAACTCTATTCTGGTGTGTGTCAGTCAATGTGCATGTTGACTGGCTGTCGGGTAAGTCACAACTCTAATCTGGTGTGTATCAGTTAATGTGCTCTCAGATGGTGCCCAATGATCGTGCTCACTGGCTGTCTGGTTAAGTCACAACTCTATTCTGGTGTGTGTCAGTTAATGTGCTCTCAGATGGTGCCCAATGATCATGCTGACTGGCTGTCGGGTAAATCGCAACTCTATTTCAAGTTTGAGTCTCAAATTAGACACAATTAACAATATGTAATTTGTCGTTGAGTGTCAGTATTTGGTGTTCTGAAAAGACTGGAATATATCTTTTAACATTTTTTTTCCTTATGCAGCAGGGGGTATTTTCTACCAGGGATTTTGGACAACTCTTTTTTGATTTTGTGTTGAATTGTAAATACATAGGCTAACATAGGCTTTGAATTGTGAGAAATCAGTTTTATCTGAAAACGGGCAAAGATCGCTATTTCCAGTTTTTCCCTTGCACCCTTTATTTTTGTTTACTTTTTTTTTTTTTTTTATCTTTTGCTTCTTATAAGGCAAAAGTCACAAAGATTTGGTCTGAGAATTAGACTTTAAGGTATAATATTTTTTTCAAGGAGCACTTTTGAAGGGAGCCTTTTTTATGTATCAAACCCTGATATAAAAATAATGATAAACAATAAGGAAATCAAGTAGCAGGGAAACCTCTTTTGAGTTCTATGAGAATATGGCAAAACTTTTGAATCAAGAGGAATCCAATTATCCTGTTTTTCCAAATCAAAGTTGGCAAAAGCCAACTTTGCAAACTCAACATTTGGAAAAGTGTGTCGCAGGTCTGTTACATTTTGATTATTGTATATTGTATGTATATAAAGATATCTCTGTTGATATTTTTACATTTTTTGCTATCCATGGCCAATCTCTCTCTCTCTCTCTCCGTGTAGGTGAGAAGGAACAAGTCCTGAGCACCTTGGAACTATTCCAGCCCAAGAGTATCATCTCTGCCTGTGGCGTGCCTCCCTATACCAACTTCACTGCTGGGTTTCAAGGCACGCTTGACTACATTTTTGTAGACAGTGACCTTTTAGAAGTCACAAAAGTTGTGCCTTTGCCTAGTGACGAGGAAGTGAGAGCTAATGTTGCTATTCCTAGCTCTGTGTTTCCCTCAGATCACCTGGCTTTGATATGTGATCTGAGGTTTAGTTGATGATGGATTTTTTGTCTCAATGAAGTTTAAAAAAAGTATCTGTCAATCTCATTAAAAAAAATAGTTTTGTGCTTATTTAACTTATATTTGCGAATTTTTACATCGACCTCAGTACACCTACTCTTACTTAAGCCTTTAAATTTGAGGTTGGAATCAAGTGTGGATCAATATTTCTCAATAAGGGCAAGAAAAATTGGGGAGGCATGGAATTTCCATTTATAGCTTGATTTTAAGACTACTCTAAAGTATATGGATATGTTTATGCATATGTTTACCTGTGATCGAAATAATTGGCTTGGATGGTAACCTGATCCGAAACGGCAAAAATAAATTATTTTTCTTTTGCTCAACATTCTACAGACATAGATAATAAAGAAGAAAACATTGATGTATTTTTTTACATCCTTTTTCATTGTTTTAGATGTGCATTCAGTTATCTGGTTTAGCAACTTGATGGTGTTGTTCTAGCACGGCTGACACATACAATAACAAACCTCTGCATTTCCATGTAATTTGATACAATATCTTATTGAAAGTGTAGTGTCTGTATTGCCTTTGTTTATTATTGTTTGAAAAGGTCAGAGTGTTTTTTGAAAGACATACTTAAAATCCCCTGTAATCAGTCTGTCCTTGCCAATTGAAATATAGTAAACTTTTATTTATGGACATGCTGCAAGTTATTGTTATTAGAGAGTTCTACTGTATGGATTTGAATGGAACATGGTTTTTCAAGTTCTGGACAATACAATTTGTTTTTGTGAAAAATAGTTTGATTTGTATTTTTTTTTGTTTTGCATAGACGTAGATACTTCACTTTTGCAATTGTTATTTTATAACTGTGAAACAAAATGTCCCTCTCTGTCAAATTTTGTTTTTCATTCAAGTGGAGGGTTAATTGGTGTAAATTTTTATTTTTGTCATAGTCATTTCACTACCAGGATTTCAGGTTTTTCGGTTCCTGTTGCCATCACAGAAGAGAGGTCTCCTCAGATAAAAGAGCCTGTCTACTAATCACTGGTCCGCCAAAGCTCCTAATAATAATCATCAATTTGATAAAATCAGAAAAAAATAACCTACGGATTTTTTTTTTGTGTGTGTTTTTTTTAGTATATAGCCAGTCCACAACAAGCTGACCTCAGGCTTTCAGGCCCTCTGTCAGGCCAGAGGGCCGGTGACTTGGCTTGAACCCGCGACAGAAGGGTCTCTGCAGATCTCGGGGCGGACGTGCTAGCCACTGTGCCGCCAATGCCCCTCAATACCAAAGGAAGGGTACCAAAAATATAAAATAGCTACTTTGAAAGAGGAGAAGATATCCAAGATGTATAGACTCACAGATTTGATCTGTGATCTACATCATATCCTCATACCAGTCCCATTGAGTTAGATGTCATCCAGTCAGATTTTCAGAGAAAAATGGATTTCTTGTCACATAAGTGATACATTTTTACAAAGTTTAAATATGAGAAGGCCTGATCAAATCAGTCTCAAGTTCTTGATGCTACTTTTGCAATGGCGCCTTTTGAAAATTTTTAATTTATTGACTCAAAAAGAAAAAGCAGCCATAAAATTTGCATAATATAACATATTTTTACAGGATAGTGAAAGGGACATAAGGTCTGTTCGCCATGATTGTGTTATTGTGGCCCAATACATTATGCTTGTATTGTTTAAAATGTCCGAGATTGGACTTGTGTTTTACAAGCTCTGGATGCCTCATGGATACCTCCATTTTGGTTTAGATCATCATAGATGTGGTATTCTTAAGATAAGTCAAGTTGATCCTGGCAAAAATTTAAAATTGAGATCAAAACTAGTTGTGTTAAAATGATTCATCTCTATCTAATCCTGAAATAAAGTGTCAATTTCATCATTGCAAAATAAATTGTGGTTATCTGATTTTGTTAGGATCACAACCAGACCCATTTTGTAAGGCTGCTACACATTTAATATTGCCATGAAGTTGAAGTGTTATCCTCTATAAAGCTAACAAACAGAGATCTGGAATATTATAGATATGCAGGACTCAGATCCATGTACAGTCCCTGATTTGTGTCCAAGGTGCCATTTGAATCCATTGAGGGGTGACTTTCACTTTTGTTTTATGCAAAATATAGTAAGTGCATTCTCTCTAGAGATCTAGGTTTAGTGCATTCGAAATAAGACAATGATATTGTCTGAAAATGAAATACCTTAAAAACAAGACAAAAAGGCATTTATTTAAATTTGAGTCCATTACAAAAAAAGAGACACTGCAGTGGACTGTGAAGAAAACAGTAAATATGAGAGGAAACATACATCAAGCACTGTGTAATGAAGTTAAAACACGGCAGAAAACACATTTATTTCTTATTCTGTCCATTGCTTTGAATCAGCTTTCTCTAATCTAAATCTAATTTTCAGATTTTAAATTTATTCTAGACTTTAGATCTAGATTCAGTTTAGATGTAGATTAAATTCAGATTCAGATCTAGCGGAGAACTCCTTCATTTTGCTGAGAAAGAGAAGTCAGCTCTTGTTAACTGTGGAGGGTATTTTTTTGCTTACATTATCATTTGGGTAATTTGAGGCCTTCTGTGAGTCTTTGGACCATGAAATTTTTTAAAACTCATCAAAATTAAAAGTAACGGAGATGGTTTCCCTGATCTGCAATCACAATAAAAGCACTTGTTCTCTGTAACAAGGTGTAAATTCCATCAAATTGGACTCAAACTGGCACATCAGATACAAAATAGGGACTGGCCATGGATGAAAGTCCTACATATATTGTTATATATGCACATGGTTATACTATACATCGGTTATATAAAAAAAAGATGTAAAACGAGATGATTGACTTATTAGAACTGTTTACAATATAAATGTTTCAATGTATGAAATATATCATGAACAATTGCTCTTCTTTTGTATTTGTGATAAATCACTCAGTGCTCTTTAAGATCATGGGATTTTTAATAAATTATTTATAACAGAATTTGCCCTTTGGTTTCTGTCTCAATTTTTCCATGTTTTTTTGCAGGATATGTCTGGCTTGGCCAAGTAGCTCTAAATTTGCTGATTTTTCAGGCATGTCTTTTTTTTTAGTTCTGTTTCTCTATTTTGACTGTGTTCATTTTGAGGCAAAAACATTGAAGAACATTTTGGCATGCATCTTTTATATCTCCTGACAAAAGAGGTATTTATTTGGTTAATTACTATTCCATTGTTCATTATGTAATAAAGAGGGATGAAAAAGGTGCAAAATACGATTTCTATCAACAAGACATCATGACAGTGGATGAAAGAACATATAAATGAAGTTTTCAGCCTTCAGATGGGTGAAATTCATTATCAAAGCTACCAAGTACGCAACTTTTAGTTCACAAAACAAAAATCACAAGGCCACTACCCTACTCAGCGGAGTCAGGTTACGGTGTGCACTGTTGGGGGGGGGGGGAATCATGAAATTTTTTACTTGCTCTTACCTGTATTGGCAGTGTGGAGTGTCTGCTTGGAATTTTATGTTTGATCATAACTTTGAAATAGCCAAGATGGGAAAAAAATGTACGATCATTTCTTTCTTTGAGAAGAATGCAATAATAATAATATTAAAAAAAAAAAAAACAGTTGAAATTTCTGATGCATCTGATGTTTTGATTTAGGTGGTGTTTTAGGGGACTACTTGATAAATCTAAACAAATTTTTACAGGTGTGGAAGTGGATGTCTGTTGTGGTAGGTCAGTGGATGTTTGTATGAAAAATTGTGAGCTTGTTGTTGAGTCACATGTTGTTCTGTACAAACTAACTGATGAAACTGTGAACATTTTGAAAGGTGTGGATATCTTTACTGGCAGGAGGTGGGCAACTGGAGATTTCTAAATGAGAGTTTGATTACATTTTGTTTCTCAGTAACTATATTAGTGCAGATAGGAATCGCCACTTTCAAGAATTCAAGTTAAGGGCATTGACATTTCACCAGTTAGTCCCTTCAGTTGCTTTATGTGTCTGTTCAGTAGTATGAGGTTGCATGTTACTTATATCAAAATCTTCTTTCTAGTTGTAGTTTAGCTGCGTGTGTTTGTTTTTGTGTATGAGAAGTAGCGCAAGTACCATATCCTTCAGCTGCAGTTCCTTGTAGTAACTGGTTCTCCTTTATGGGGCAGTAATCCAAGTGAATGTCATTATCATCAGCATACAAAGATGTTTGATCAGAGATGTCACTTACAATAGCATTGCTCGACTCATCACTTATCTTGTTTGATCGTTCAGTTCCCTGAACAACAGATTTGCTGGACTCTGAGGAGATGGGAACAATTTGATGTTGCTGTCATCAGAAACAATCTTTTGGCTCTTTTGGCTCTTTTGGCTCCAGTACTAAAGGAGTTGTAGTGGGAGCACTATTGACATTCTTCCTGACTAAGAGAATCTCGGAAAGGTGTTCATACCTAGCTGGCTGCATGCATCTCAGAATCAATTACAATTTACATGTATTAAGATTATAGTCAGAGTCTAAGTTCTTGACATTTGAAATATTAGCAGTACACTTCATAAACATTGATGTAGAATAAGCGTCCTCAATATTGCTGTTAATGTTCATGTGACATAGAATGGGAGTATTTTTTTCGCCTTTCTTATAAAGCACTGTCTAGCACACTGTGTGTGTACAAGTTGTGAAATCTAATCAATATCGTTTTTGTGTTGTATTTCATTATGCTTGTTCAACAGCAAAAATCAAAGGGAACACGCATAAACTACAATTGCTGATAAATTCCTAGCTTATATGTCAGAAAAGACTTAACGTTATCTTACATATTTTATTCAGTGGATGTAATGAGTCATTTTTAATTGTTTTTTAAATAGACCAAGAAAAAAATTCAATAGCAATAATCAATTTGAGCACCTGAAATTGATTAAGAGAAAGCTGCATAACGCTTTAAATTTTTTTTTAATCTCTGAATTCCACTTACAGTATTAAGACTTTAATGAAAATATGAGTTCAAAATTACAAAGTAAAGAAAAAAAAATGCAGTCTCTAAACATTGACAATTAAGCAAGTTTTCATCTACTGAGTCATTATAAAAACTTCTGAAATCACAAGATGTGGTGCACAACTGATGACAAAAATTTTATTTTTGAACAGATTTAAACAAAATAAATACCAAACAAGAGTAGGCAAATGAAAGGAGTGATATCAAGTGGCAAATTTTACTTGTTGCACTGCAAAAGCCAACACAGTGGAGAAAAATTAAATATTGATTGCTGCAAATGCAATGGTTTCATTGCCACAAATCTTTTTGACAGGACTGGTGTCAAGGGAAGTAAGACGGTAAGTTTGGAGATGGGTAATATTAATTGAGCTACTTCCCTTGTAATTTTTTTTTTTTTTTTTCCAGGAACAATCCATAGTATTACATACATGTATTAGGCCAATGTTCAGTTTACGTGATGCATTTTAGTTTGCTGTGATCTAACAACAACAAAAAACCTAGGGACCAAGTCTTCCAGAATTGATTTCGATACAATAATATAAGGTCGGGGCAACACTGCATCCGCATTGTAAACTATTTAAATAATTGAAGCTATGAAAGCTAGAACTAGAAAAAAAAACTTGCTAAAATATGATGTAAAACACCGGCGAAAGGGAAGCAATAAATACATGTACATTAAGGAATTTAAAATATCATACATATTTTGGCAGGAGAATGAAATAGAAATGACTGCCTTGATTAGTCAAAATTTTATATAATATTAAAATCTAAATATCATATGGCGAGACAACTGCAGAAAAAGGGGATTTTGCCAGATTAGATTATACGCGGATATGAAACGAAACAGATGATATATCGTTTTTTGTTCTCCAGCACTCTGTAAAAAAAGAAGTTGATCTCAATCTTTTAGCCACATTGTCGCCATATTAAAAGAAATATCCAAGGATTTTGAGCATTTGAACATATTGTTATGCATGTTTTGCGACGTAGGCCTAATTTTTGGCGGATGAAATCTTTTTTCTTTCCTCGCTAGACTTAAATCCATAATAGACAGCTATAGATGTAGGCTAACCTCAACATGCATAACTAGAAACATCACGACTGTCTGACTGGGGTGAATGGCGTTGTTTTAATCATCCAGCATCGCGTCTGAGACAGCACAATTGATTAGTGACGGTAATAGTAATTAGTATGAATATATTTCACGCTTCAGATTGGCCAAATCGGCAAAATCACATCTTTCTTTCAGACGTAGGGCTCAGTTTGTGTTGCCTCTCTCTGTGCAGGTGTTTAACCCTGCAAGGACATTTTGGTGAAAGAATTCAAATGCATATTGTGGGAGAAATTTTGAATATTTTTGCATATGACGTGATTAACTTAAATTTGCTTCTTTTTCCTCTTACTACATCTGCCTGTTCATCTCTCTCTCTCTCTCTCTCTCTCTCTCTCTCTCTCTCTCTCTCTCTCTCTCTCTCTCTAACTGTGTCTGTGTCTGTGTCTGTCCGTCTGTCTGTCTGTCTGTCTGTCTGTCTGTCTGTCTGTCTGTCTGTCTGTCTGTCTGTCTGTCTGTCTGTTTGCCTGTTTCTCGCTCTCTCTCCCCCTACTTCCCTCCCTCCCTCTCTCTCTCTCTCTCTCTCTCTCTCTCTCTCTCTCCTTTCTCTGTGTCTCTCTCTGTCTCTGTCTGTCTGTCTGTCTCTCTCTTCCGATCTCTCTCTCTCTCTATCTCTCTCTGTTCAATGTTCTCTCCACTTTTCTTTCTGTATATCTTTCTCGATACTCCCCACCTCCCTCCAGTTCTCTCTTTGAGTTTTGACTAGAGAGATTAATTACCCCGGGAGTGCATGTATGTATTAGGATCCATACCAACGATTTCAGAACCAAACAATCAGTTTAATCCACATATTTATTTACTCAGAAATAATTTATTTGCATGTATTTATTTATTTATTTATTTATTTATTTGAATAAAAAAAGTCTCGCATCTCTTTTTCTCTCTTGGCACATGCTTTCAGTTTTTTGTTTGTTTGTTTGTTTTTTGTTGCGACCAATAGAAAATTGTATTGAATTTCATTGTCATTTTTCTCTCTTTAAAAAAAAAAAAACCTGATCAGATCCAAACTAATAATTTTTGGGGACTAATCTGTCCCTGCACAGTTATAGAAAATACTTATTGACATGTTGAGCAAAACAACAATAACAATGGCAACAGCAACAACGATAGAAATCATTTTTTTTTCAGTTTGGGAACTCAGTGTCTATACTAATGTAAAAATTTTTAGACCTAGGCTATCTGTAGACTCTACCGATCATCTTTGCTGACCATGTTATACTTTAAAAAATAAATAAGAGACTGTCCCCTGCGTAAAAAATGCCTAACGCCACTCGACAGCGGGCACAACCTCGTGCCTCGTTTGGAATCAGGCCTGACATCATTGAGTTATTTTTATAATAAAAGCTTGTTTTGTTACTATATTTAGATCAATACCGCATTTCGGGGATTTCCACGCTCCACATTTCGATACACTGGACTCCAAGAACTCTACTCTGAGAGAGAAAAGCGCGAACTTTCATGAGTTTGATGGAATGAGTCAGTGAGGAGTTCTAGATTTAGATCTAAGCCAAAGGTTTCTGGACCACTATAGTTGGAATCTGCGACAAAATTCGAGAACTACGTGTGTGTGACCTTGATCAATGTGCGGGCCTATGTTCTGTGGTTTGTGGCAGAAATCGATAATCAAGGTGAGTGAGTCAGCCTGTTTACACTATGTTGGTGAATCACCGTGACCTACTTTTTTTCTATTTCATCATCACGGTTTCGCGGAATTCATTAGACTTAGAGAGAGAAAACGCCTGAGTACTCAGCATGTTTTTGTTTTGATGACTAAGCGTGTAGGGTAGAATATCTTTCTAAGTTTGAAACATAGTGTGCGTTTTTCTTTTTTTCCATTTTCAACTGATTTTGTCGATTGTTTCTAATTTTTGTTGATTAGAAGAAGAAAAAAAACAAAGAAGTGACGATGTAGTAGGCTTACAGATAAAATTCGTTTTATGAATCATTCAGAGACAAAGCAAAACATCTAAATTATGTTTGAAATTGAAACAATAACAGAAACTGATTTTAATTAGTTTTCTATAGCTTAAGAAGGAGAGGGGAGGGGTGGGGGAATAGATAGATAGATAGAGAGGGCAAGAAAGAGAGAGAGAGAGAGAGAGAGAGAGAGAGAGAGAGAGAGATAATCATAATAATAATAATAATAATAATAATAATAATAATAATAATAATAATAATAATAATGATGATGATGAGGATAATAATAATAATAATAATAATAATAATAATAATAATAATAATAATAATAATAATAATAATAATA
>BLXT01001944.1:455609-472658 GCA_019648995.1 Plakobranchus ocellatus
TAACCTCCTGAAGCTGTCGAATTTTCGCAATTTGAGAATGAAAATGTGGCTTCTCCTGGCACTAAAATAATATACATAATCAATATCCACAGGTACATAACTTTTGCAGGGGTGGGGTTCCGGAACCCCTGGATCCGGCCCTGGTCTAGCTGAAAATTCCGTGCTAGCATTGTGTCACGGAGTTCTAGATGTAGACCCTCCCTATTGATTTTAACCCATGGACGCACGTTTTAATCCTAGATCTGTGTACTATCGTTGTATGCGCCTCTCATTCTTTTTTTTTAAGCTTCGTGAAAATAAATATTTTTCGATAGCGTGTTCTTAGCTGCCGATTGTGTTGGTAGCGTTCTATAGAAAGTAACTTGGGGTATGCTTTCTCTAGATTTTACTGTGTTCATGATCAAGGGATCGCCCATTACAGTCTGCCAGCAGAATTTGTTTAGCTCCATTGATAAGCGAAAAAAGATCAAGTTGCGCATCAAAGCCTAATTGCCTCTCATCATACGAAGGATATTTTTCAAAATCCACATTTGTGTTCAAATCATTGTGAATTTTTTTTTTTTTTTAAATGTTGGGGGGAAAATGCTGAGAGAAATCAGACACAACACTGATCCTTTGAGCAAGGCTCCTTTCCATACTGGATCAACTGTATTGGAGCAAATCCTGCAATGCTATTTTTTTATGTGATCAGCGAGTTGCATCTCGAGGCAAATAGTGTGGAGACCAAATTCAAGGCTCAGAACAATGTGACAATGGAAGCAAAAGGATTTAAGCTTTCAAACAAGACAGAAAAAAATACCTATAGCTAAGTTGAAGCTTTTATGTGAACATTGGTATTGAAGTGCATATATATTCCAGCAATCTATTACATGTGTAATCGAAATCTTCCTTGACATAAATTAAATATCCAAGTTATATATTATTAGATAGTTTTTTTTTTTCGTGCACAAAACTGTATATTGTAAATGGTCACACTTTTTTTTTTTTTAAAGTTTCTGAATGTAGATGTGGATTTTTTACCCCATTTGTTTTTCAACAATCACAACGTTTCAGAACTGAAATAGGGGTTCTTTTATCACCCATGTAAGTAACCGAAGGTGGGGGTAGACATCTTGCTCCTTATTCTTTTTCATTTTTATTTTCTACAAAATTATTATTTTGGCACCTTTATTTCTGTTTTCTTTTGGACTCATTTTCCAATCTGACACGGTAGTATATCAGTGCGAGGGCTGTTTTTTCCCTTTTTTTAGGCTGTTAACAACAAGAACCAAATCATTTTTTCCCTTCAGTTGCAACCCAGACTAGATTTCGCATTGCAGTACGCTGGTATAGAGGAGCTGTGCTTGTTTTCTTTAAAAGATTTTCCAGGGATTTTAGTTTGGTTTTTTTTAATATTATTTTGCAATTAATTGTGCACATCATCATCATCATCATCATCATCATCATCATCATCATTATCATCATCATCATCATCATCATTATCATCATCATCATCATCATCATCATCATCATCATCATCATCATCATCAACACCATCACTATAATCACCACCACCACAACCATCATCATCACCATCATCTATATCATTAGCATCAGGACCATTACCACCACAACTATCGTATCACCATCATCACAAGAAGAAGCTGCACCGCCACTACTATCACCACCACCGCTACTGCAACCATCATTAGCATAATCATCATCAATACTAGTACATTTATTGATTTTATTCAAATAATTCTAGATAATAACTTTTGATTACTGCTAATATAATCCTTATTTTTTAAATTTTAAAAACATTTTCATTGTCATATAGAGCTTTCTTTTAGTAATACAACCTTTTGACTTCTTGTTTGCTATTTCCACAGTCGTATCATATTGACTAGTTTTGACTTTGATAGTTGCAGTTAAGACTCACCACCACTGCTACTGTTCACTATGTAAAAGTTTAGTGATAATTGACAGCAGTAAACTTGAAGTGTCAACTGATTGCTGTAAATTTGTAAACTTGAAATGTCAATTGAAAGCAAGTTGTAAGTTTGAAGCGTCAATTGACAGTGGTAAACTTGAAGTTCAATTTAAAAGACCAGACTTTTTTGTTTGTTTGTTTTTAATATAATCAGTATTTTTAGCCTTTGACCCTGAACATTTAAGTCTTTGAGAACTGCGTTTTCTTTATTCTGAGAAGGCATTTTGTGTGGGCTTTTATGTTTTTTTAATTGAAAATATTATTTTATAAAATAAATGGACTTTAAGTTTTGACTTTGCGCAAAGCGTTAAAAATAAGCTCATTAATGGAACTAATGATGCAACGATGCTCACGATCGGAAAAGCATATTTATCCTTCGTTTTAAAGAATTAATATTTTATAACTGTACAAATCAAAGATTAGAATTATCTGGCTTTAGTCGAATCCTTTTCTTTTTTAAGTTTCTGATAAAAAAAAAAGAAATTATTTGAGTATATTTTGATCTAAAACTGCGAGGCAAAAATTAATTTACAAGAGAAAAACCCCGCTCTAACCCCAATTATTTTTATTTAAGTTAATCTTGACACGGTTAAATCCCATAGATTTCTAATAAAAAGTTTGTTTCAACAACTGGTCCAATATTTTTGTTTATAACTTGCGTCTATTTAAAAAAAAAAAAATCGACTTTATACTTGTTTGCTTCACAACTTGCACCATCACCCTATAAATTCAAGTTTTGCAGCCTCCACCGTGATTGCGATTTATGGCTGGGATATTGACCACAATATTACTGTTATTGCATCCTCTTTATGTTTTGCTTCTTATGAGACATTGAAGCTGAAAACGCTAGGCATCATACCAACTGATTGACATTCTAAAATTGGTTTTAAAAAAAGTAGGCATATAAGATACTTCAGCAATCGTATTAAAAAAAGCCATTGTATTGTCCTTTGCCCAAGCTTTGTACTCATTTGGGGATTCTAAAGGATATTACTTCTAAAAATTTTTAATCTGTCAGTGTGCTGTCTTATTTTCTGTTCTCTCTCTCTCTCTCTTTCTCTGCATTACACATTCTGTTTTTCTCTTTATGTCTCTCTATTTCTGTCTCGTCTTCTGCCTGTCCTCTTTATTTTTCTCTCTCTTTCTCTCTCTCTCTCTCTCTCTCTCTCTCTCTCTCTCTCTNTTTTTTCTCTTTCCTCTTTTCTCACTAAATTTTCAGTTTTTCCATTCTTAATCTTCCCTCTAACTACACTATCTTTTTCTTTTTTTTTTTCCTCCTTGCGGTTGGTCTTTCTCGAGCAGAAACAAGTGAGTATCGTCAGGTCTTTGTGCTGCTTTAGCGGGAATTTCCCCTGCTATATTATGCTTTACCCCAGAAGCTTCACATGTCCACCTACCTTTACGACCATTCTCATCTTCTCTTACAACCAAGTGCCGCCTCTTTCCTATTGCTTAGCATTCCTGAGTATTAGGCGCCTTTCCCAACCCTGCCTGCCTGCCTGACTGTATCATCTTTCCCTTTAAAAATATTGCGGAGCTATTTTGAGATCTATACAACCCAGCATCAGCAATGTTTGAGGATTCCGTAATGGCGACTAAAGCCAGTTTGATCAGCATTTCGTTTCACCATCTATTCTTTTTCATAAGCATCTTTGAATTTGAGACTTTTACTATTTGATTATTATTATTATTATTATTATTATTATTATTATTATTATTATTATTATTATTATTATTATTATTATTATTATTATGTATTGTTATTCTTATTATTATCATCATCATATTATTATTATTCCAACAAAATAAAAAAAAAATATCGCAAGACTTTAGTTTAGCATGTGACTGCAGATCTCACTGTAAAGGCATGATGAAGTATTATTTTTTTGTTTTGTTTTAATTTTATTTTTCTTATTACCGCTTCATTTTCCTACTATACGTTTAAATGCAACTTCTGTTAATATTACCATTTTTCCTTGCTCACTTCGATACAATTTCCTCTTCAGTTTTTACATACCTCCTCTTTTTTTTTCTTTCTTACCTTAACATTGTAACTCAGTTTTATCATTAGTATGTTTTTTCCTAACAGGTTCTATTTGATAATGACAGTTGCTGCTTGATAACACTCCATTGTTGAACCTTTTGAAATACGATTTCTAATTATTTAGCATCAATGGCCTTTTTATTGGGCTCGTTCGTTTGTTCCAAAATCAGTCCAATGAGCTTTATGGTCAAGGTGAATTGATCAACAAATGTATTTCTGTTTTACATAATTCATGTTGCAATCGATGGAAAATGAATTGAATCATAATGAATGCCATTAAAATGTTTATTAGAGCCAAAGCGTATGCTAATCTTGAACATGCATTAATACAGATCACCAAAAATTATGATCGGTTTATGAAACTTAGCACATCTTTGTTGGATATCAGTTACAATATAACGCTCAAAGATTGTCAAGGAGGTCGATCTTAAAGTCTTAAAGACACACACAGAGGTTTTCACAATCCAGCCAAAATATCGTAGTATTTGTATGCCGATTTTACATACTTACAGTTACTGTAAACACCCTTTTCTTTTGTCCTTCACTTTAGTACAAGCATGCTCCACGTCATGACTACAAGCTCCGATGTGGATTTTACAAACAGGTGAGATCAGAAAGGATTGTAATAGTGTAGCAGTTTTTGGATTTTGAAAAGGGAAATTCGTGTTTTTTTTTTCTTTTAACTTTTGAAGAACTTTTCTACCTTCATCATCTTTCTTCGAATGAAGTTTTACTGTAACAGGTGCTAGAAACATTCTTCCATGTGGACTTTTGCTGTGAGCTGAAATTCTTGACATTCGACAATTTTTAGTGTCTGGCTCTACGAAATCCTGTCGTGACTGTCTCTGGGACAGTCTTGACTCGCCTGCTCTCGATTATTGATCATAAATGTGAAATGAGACCAATTAAATTATTTGCTTTGGCAATATCTCAACGACATTTAATTATGTTCCCTGAAATAATTTCCTCGACTTGTAAAGTACTTTAGCATGGTGAATTTCTCGCAAGACTTAAAATTAAAAGTTATTGCTTGGTTTGACCGCAGTTCTAACTCTTGCTTGCAGCCCAGTATAGTTTACCCCTAACTAGCTATTATGTTGAGAACAATCGGTTCGGAAAAAAATTTCAGTATTTGGCGGTAAAGAAAAATCGCGGCAGACAAAATCCTGGGTGTGATATGTGTATAAGTATTTTATCGATTTTAAACCTCCTTTATGATACTTATGTCCTATCTTTTTTGGAAATCACGCACACAGTATGCTGCGCATGGACCACGAAGGGAATGAAACCAAGAACCCTCTGTCTTCCTCCTCATCCGTCGTCTCTCCCGGTCCAACCACCGCCCACTCCGCCCCTGCCACGCCCACACACAACCCAACCGGAAACGGCAGCAGCGGCGTCGATGTAGGTTACCGCGCAGGCGCACAGCGCGGCTTTTTGCACGGGCTTCTGGGATGCCTGAGACCCGTGTGGACCATTCTTGGAAAAGCCGCAGCGGCAGAACTCAAACAACAATGTGAGTCTTGCTCTTGACGTATGTTCTGTATGTTTGAATACAGAGTAAAGCCCGATAGAAATGATGAAAAGATTAATTATAAATGCCCACAAGTAGCTTGACCAAACTTGATATTATCAATGAAGGGAGGCAGATGAACGCAAAAGGCTAGTGGGTATTGCTGAAACGCAGAAATAATTTACTTTATTGCAAGTGCTATATATTTTTTTTCTTTTTTGTCTGGCTTGCTTTCTGTATTTACTTTTCCTTCTCTCTCTCTCTCTCTCTCTCTCTCTCTCTCTCTCTCTCTCTCTCTGTCTCATTCTTTTAAATTACTTAAAAGCTAATGTGGAACTTTGTTAGGAAGCTTTTAAATATAGAGAACCAATACAGAAGCAAGAGTCTGTTCTGGTTCCCCACACTATCACATTATTACTTTATATCCTCCTCCCTTGTCACCCTTGGCTACAGCTGACGACTGGGAAATCCCGTTTGAGAGCATCTCAGACCTGCAGTGGCTGGGCAGTGGAGCCCAGGGTGCAGTGTTTCTGGGCAAACTTTGCCAGCAGGAAGTGGCCGTCAAGAAGGTGCGCGATGTGAAAGAGACGGACATACGGAACCTGAGGAAGCTGAACCATCCCAATATCATCTCTTTCAAGTGAGCATGATGATTTATATGGTTGATTTGTATAACCTTCACCTGAAACTTACTGTGCCTTTCGCTATTATTTTCCCCGTGTCTCTTCCCTAGGAGTGAAGATACCTCTAGTGTTAAGCTTTGTTTGTCTGTATCAGCGCCTGTTTGATTCCCTGCCTCTCTCTCTCTCTCTCTCTCTCTCTCTCTCTCTCTCTCTCGCTCTTTTTTGTCTCTCGCATTTCGTCTCTCTCTCTCTCTCTCTCTTTCTCTCTCTCTCTTCATTCTATCTATCTATCTATCTATCTATCTATCTATCTATCTATCTACCTATCTATCTATCTATCTATCTATCTATCTATTTATCTATCTATTTGTCTGTCTGTCTGTCTTCTGTATGTCTGTCTATCCGAGGACTTTGGTGGGATAATGGCAAACAAAATTGCTCTGAAACTGAGGAACTTTTCTTTAAGCCGGGTGCAGGTCTGAAAGCCTGAGATCACCTTCTTGTGGACAGGCTATTTATGGACAAAATCCAAAAACTTTTTCGTTTGACACCTCTTTTTACTTTTTATCATGCAACATTATGAATAGTTTTTTTTACTGCGTCTCTGACTCTGGTACATACATCAGATTCTTATCCGTCACCAGGTCTTAGCTTCTCTCACTGTCTATCACTGTACAATGCTCAAATATCATTTTGTTCAAGTAAAAGCCTGAGATCACCATAGCATTAAACTGACGGCAGAGATACCATATTACCAGAAATTTCGGGAATTCGGAAATCAGATAAGATGAAAATTTGTTCCGGAAGGGTTGAGCAGAGCGCTCACAGGGCAGTATATGCAAAAGAAGTTGTCAATAGAAAACAAGCTCCTGGAATGCCTCGCCTCTTTGGACCCTTGAACTTTAGTGGCAATACTACCATTATTACCATGGAGACATTATTTGTTTATATAGTTGTTCATGGACTGTTATCCAGATGACTGGCCCATTACGATCGATCATGAGTCCTGGCTTAAAATTCAGGAAATGTTGTCCAGCTTATTTGGCATATCTGTCAAACAGTTTAAGTTTCACACAAACACAAGCCTAGGTCATGGCATTTACAATAACTTTGGGGTTTTTTTTCTACCTTTCTCCCTCAACAGAGGCGTTTGCACGCAGGCTCCCTGCTACTGTATCATCATGGAGTATTGCCCTTATGGTCAGCTCTACGAAGTCCTGCGAGACGGTAAGGAGATCCCACCAACCCTGGTCTTAGACTGGGCCAAGCAGATAGCCAGTGGCATGAACTACCTGCACTCCTTCAAAATCATTCACAGGGATCTCAAGTCCCCCAAGTGAGTATGGTGGACAGTAAGTTCAGTGGGTAGACAGATGTGAAAACTGCATGGTTAATGGATATTTACTAGTGTTGTAATTTTTTTTTACTTTATTGAAAATAGTGGTGATAATAGTGAAGATGATAAAAAATAATAATAATGATAGCAAGGTCACCATGATAACTATGGTGATGGGGGCGATGACAGCATTGATATTGATTGAGTTTGTGAAATAAGGTTGAGATAATGATGATGATCATCATCATAAATAAGAATGAAAATGAATGTGAGAAGGGTGTAGCGAGATATAATGATAACTATATAACGGATGAGGATGACGATGATGACATTAAAATATAGCATTAAAGATGTTGATTGTGGGGATGGTAATGATGATAATGATGATGATGATGATGATGAAACTTGCAATGATGACAGTGACACTGGAGAATGTAACCGTATCAAGAAATATCAATCACACTATTTCTCAAACCCTCAATAACATCTTTTTTTTTTTTTTGCTATCCCATCTGTTGTAGTGTGCTTGTGGCATCAAATGATGTAGTGAAGATTTCTGACTTTGGTACATCTCGAGAATGGAACGAGAAAAGCACAAAGATGTCGTTTGCTGGCACCGTGGCCTGGATGGCTCCGGAGGTCATCAGAAACGAGATGTGCAGCGAGAAAGTGGACATCTGGTAAACCTTGCTTGCTTTTCTCTACTAACAATTTATAAGAGGATTTGATGATAAATAATCATATGTGTAGCAGTCCCACAAAATCAGGTGAGTTGGGGGTCAAAACCACTGAGATCAAATAAAATTTTAAGATAAAGGACTATAGTATGTCTACAGAAGGTTCTTCACATAGGGAAACAAGTATTTTTCTTCATTCCAGTTGATTGTTTTCCTTTAAAGTTGGTCATGCAGAACTGCAATAATACTATTAATATTATAAATATCATTATGTTTATTATTATTATTATTGTTTTTATTATTGTTATTGTTGTTGTCTCATTGTTATCACTATTGTTGTTATTATTGCTATAATTATTACTATTATTATCATTAATATTATTGTCGTTTTTGTTGCTGTTATCATCCCTCCCTTTTAGTCTTTTCAATCATGTCTATATCTAGACCTGTCATATTGTTGTTTTTCCAACTTCTTCTCTAGAAAATTTCATGGTCTATGTGCACTTTTTTTTTATACAAGATTTAATTCATTATCATAATTGTCTGTGGTATGAACTCCAGTAACCGTTACAGGAACTAAGATTCCTTCTTAAGTCCACCTTTGTTTGTGTACATATCAACCATAGGTCCTATGGAGTAGTGTTGTGGGAACTGCTTACAGCAGAGGTTCCTTACAAAGATGTCGACTCCTCAGCCATTATCTGGGGTGTCGGATCTAACAGTTTACACCTGCCTGTGCCGGCCACTTGTCCAGATGGCTTCAAACTACTGATGAGGCAATGCTGGTAGGTCATTCATGATGATGTGGATAATGATGGTGATGATAAATGATAATGGCTATGATGATGATGGTGATGATAATGATGATGTTATGATGATGATGGTGATGATGATGATTATGATGCTGATGGTAATATTGATGGTGTTGATGATGATATCAAAGATAGCGATAGTGGCACCAATGTTGATGCTTAATCATGATAAGTAGAATGAACATGTGGAAGCCCATGATGATCATGGTGTTTATAGTTTTGGGGATGGGGTGGAGTGGAGGGATCTAGCAATTCCATAACAGCTTTGGCAGCAGGATAGATAGTTTGCTTCATTATATTTACCCATATATACACATTTTGCTACATATAAGGAGTTACAGTTATTCTCTCTTCAATAAAAAAAATAATTATTACATTAACAGATGAAGAGAAAAATGGATTGCATAAGATTGTCAAGAAATTTACCAAAGAATAATGTTTATAGAGTTATTATAATGTCGGCCTAAGAAGCAAAATAACAATCAGAATGGATCCACAATGAAATATCAGTGGTAGACAAATATTCTGGCTGCTTTGTCTGTGATAGGAAGTTGGGGTTTGTTTTAGTCTGGTAATTTTAACATGGGATGCAATCACCTATCACGTCACATTAAGGTATGTCTACCAAATCAGAAAGTAACTTTTTCCTCTATACTGTAATGAAAAACATAGGAAAGGACTACTTTTACAGGCACATTATCATAAACCCGACATCTATAGTAGTTCTCATCGACTCACCCCTTTGATAAATCTGCTCACCTTTTCAGGAGTGCAAAACCTCGAAATAGACCTTCCTTTAGGCAAATCCTGATGCATCTAGAAATAGCATCCTCTGAACTCCTCAACTACACCAGGGAGGAGTTTGCCGAGAACCAGGAGACATGGCGAGATGAGATCAGGGAGAATTTTCAGAAGATGAAAGCCGAAGGCTCCAATCTTCCGCAGTTGGAGGAAGAGTTGATAAAAAGGAGAAAGGAGGAGTTGAGGTAGGAAGATGCAGGATGAGATACTAGGTTGGTTACCTAAAGTGAAGTCAGTGGTCTGTACTAGTGAGTTAATCTGTTTGCATTACAAGAGGCAAAAGGCAGGAATAATGAATGAAGGGAAAAAAATAACGACTGCCAAAGATCTGTTTCTCCCTTTCCCTACTGTCTCTCTTTTTCCCAGATCAATTTCTTTTTTACTCTTCCATTTTTCTTTCTCATAATCATATCACCGCCCTTGCATGTGTCTTTTTTCTGTGGATGTCTGATTCTAATCTGTCTGTCTATTTACCAGCCTATTTGTTTGTCTGTTTGTTTGCTTGTCTCATTCCTCTGCTCTTGGTCCCCCTGTCCTTTTTTTTTTATTTTTGGTTTTTCCACTTTTTAAACCAATTTTCTTTTTATTTCGTTACTTTTATTAATCTTCTGCACAGAAATCGATAAGCTGGTGGGTAAAGAAGTTCATGGCCTAATTTCTTAGAACAGAATCCACTGTTTTATCCATTAATCTCTCTCTCTCTCTCTTTCTGTAGACATGCCCAGGATGTGAGAGAACACTATGAGAGGAAGCTTGAGCGAGCCAACAACCTGTACATGGAGCTAACGGCCTGCATGCTACAGCTAGAGAAACGAGAACGGGAGCTGATCAAGTGAGTAAACTCATGCATGAAAAACTACTTTTTATTGGTTTAGCCTCATTCTTTGATCTTTAGCAAGGCTGGTCTTGGGTTCTAGAGAAAGGCTCTTTGTTTTGCAAGAATTTCTCTCAGTCCACCCATCTTAAAATGGATATTGAATCATGTATTTAACACAAAACTGACAACTGTGCAAATAATATTGGCGAGGTGATAAGATGTGAAGAGGTCAGAGTCATTGTACTCTTTGAGATTGAGCACTATATAAAAAAAAATAAACCTTCACTTTTACTTTTCTAATGTTATCCTTTCCTTGTTTCAGGCGAGAGCAGCAGTTGACACTCTATAACAAACGCAGGAAAAGTATCGTCCGGCCAATCATTAAAGCTCAGGAGAAACTTGACAGGCTGGGCAAGAAAAGGTCACATAAGTCAGGGTCAGAGGTCACAACGTGAGTTTAAACTCCCTCTTAAAACTTTTGTTCTTTTTCTGGGTAAATTTTGCAAACCAGAGTTATTTTACCCTTTTGTACTGAGTTTTTCTTTTGGAAACATTTTAGTGCAAAGGAAGTTTATGAAAATGTAAGGACATTAATTCCAGGGCATAATGTAGAATACTGATTAGTCTAAATTTACAACTATGATGAATACACAATAGTTCACAACATCTTAACTGGACTGTAAGATGCCCAGTATTGCGTAGTGGTCAAGCTAGTGACCTGGCTTCTGTCTGATGATGGTTTAAAGGGGTAAACCTGTAAATTTCAGTGTGCCCTTTGGAATTAAACTATGTTTTCTTTATAAAGTTGACAAGGATTTAGAGAAAATAGTAAAGTAAAAAATTTGGAAATCATAATTTGAGATGGAAAATTGATGGAGCAAAATGAAGGTGTTTTCATGCTTACTCTTTTTTATGATTTTTTAAAATTCATCTTTGCACAAAATTTTGTGCATCATAATGTTTGTTTAACTATCTTAAATGGAAGTAAACTACAAATTCTCAATTTATGAAATATCTGATTTTATATTTCTAGCAAGCAGTATTGTAATTGTTTAGATAACTTGTTGACATGAGAGTGATGATGATATTCTATTTCTATTTGCAGTCCTGACTCCATGAAGAACACAGAGGGCAGCATGACAACTAGCTCTGAGCTTGTTCTCCCATCACCTACTAAGATGAGGGCAAGAAAGTCCAGACACCGCCGCAACAACAGTCGTGGCTCAGCCAAGGATGTTGGAATGACCTCTTACAACACTCCATCTGGTTCAACAAACGATATGGCTGGATCACTCGTGTCCTCAGGGTCACTGAACAACATTGGCCTCTCCTCAACTCTAGTCGCGGACGCTATGTCCACGCCAGGCCCTGGCACTGCTTCTAGCACAGTTCAGAGTAACAGGATAGGGGAGGAGCAAGAAGATAAAATGAGAAGCAAAGTACGTGATGGAAAGGACAGTCCCAAAGATGATAAACCTCCAACTGCTGCGGGAGGGTATAGAATCACCAAAGGTGTGCGCTACATGGATGGCTCCAAGATGATGGAGGGGCCAGGCGGGGGCATCATTAAGAAAAAACCGGGAGTAACGCTTGGGTTTCTGCACCACCACCATCAAGCGGAGCACCCGGCCCAGCCTGGCAGTTTCAGGTACCTGGGCCCGTCCACAGCCATCAGGGAGATTCGCAGCGAGGATGATGATGCTGCATCTGGGGAGGAAAAGAAAGGAGGGGACGAGACTAGAACAGGGAGGCTTCAGCACTATCATAGTTCTTCAAACGATTCAAATGTTGTGAAGGATTCAGATGGAAGGATGGCCTCAGGAAAAACACCTGTGGCTCATGCTAAAAAAACTGGAGAGAGAACACTTGTTGATAGTGATGACGGTGAAAGTGCCAGTGTTAGTGGTGTAGTGGTAACCTCTAAGTCTCCTTCACCTGCTTCCACACCAAGGCGACGGTCTCCAGTACCTCCTCCTCGTAGATCACCCAACGCGAGGAGATCACCAACCTCTAGAAAAAGTCATCAACAGCAGCAACCGTCTAAGAAAGCTGTAAGTGCATCTCCAAATACTCCAGTCATCACCTCGCCAACACCCCTCTCTCCTTATCACCATAACACCAACAACATCAATGACGTGTGCTTTGGGTGCGATGGCAGCTGCAGCGACTTAACGTGTGCAAAAACAAACAGCAAGCGCTCCTCAATGGCCAGCTGCACTGAGCTAGAGAGTGCAAGCGGAGGAGACCTGGACAGTACTCCATCCCCCCTGGCCTCACCACTCCACCCGCTCCACCAGCATCACCACCACATCATCAGCCATCCCACAACATCACTAGAGACCATGAGTGAAAAATCATCTCCAGACTGTGATTCTTCCTCCAGGGGCGGAGGGCTGGAGGAGACAGCTTCAGGCTCCTGCTCCTGCTCCCCCATGGTATCCCCTGCCGATCTTCAGCCACGACCCCAGAATCATCAGCACTCTCACACCAACTCCTCCAACAACCCCCAGTTTCCTGTCAGAGAGAAGGATTCAAACGAGAACCTCAACTGCCCTTTAGAAGACAACACCACCATAACATCCTCGTCATCCTCCCTTTCATCAGCAACTACCACAGTAACGACTACCCCCTCCCTGTCCAGTGGAAGCCTTACAGGCACAAGCCAGTGGCACAATAGCCCTAAGAATATTCCTACAACTATCATGGAATCTATCACAAACACAACCACAACCATCAGTCCCACAGCTATCATAGACACCACTGTGTCCCCTACCACAAGTACAAACAACACTATTAACAACAGTATTACTGAAAACCAGGACTCGACCACCACTGCAACCTCAGTTACCACAAACTCATCCTCACCTACCATCAATAACATTCATCTGTCTCCAAGTATAAAACGAGTTCACAGCAGTCAAGACATGGGCCACAGGCGGAGCCAAAACAGGTCAAGCCCAGCTCGACGCAGGCGGTCAGATGGCCCTAGTGGACATCTCAGCAGAAGCTATGAGGGGAGGAGCAGCAGTGGGGGTAGGAGTGGCAGTAGGCGGGGCTTAGACCTCCAAAGCCAGCACAGAGGTCAAGCTAGAGGCTGGGATAGCAGCAGTAGTGAGGTGATTGACAGGGGCTCAGGAGGCAGCAGGTGGAGCCCTGCTTTGAGTGGCAGTAGCAGCAGCCGCCGCAGTGCTAGGGAGGAGAGAAGAAACGATAGGCAAGAGAATGGATCAGGTCATGGCATGGTGAAATTCAGGAGACATGTAAAGGTAAACTTTCTGTTTAAATATTGTCAATTGATGTGATGAAGAGATCAAAAGGAAAGAAAAAAGCTAAACGTTATGTTTATTTTTTATGATTGTTTTGAATTATTAAGATTTGAATTGAAGATGCTTATCTAAAGTTCTGCAAAAGAAATACTCAAATGCCTTTAAATGTTGCAACAGCATTTTTTTCCATTTTTGTGAACAAGCATATTTTTTTCTCAATTTATAAATATTTCTTTTTTTTTTTTTATTTGCCTTGACAGTCTTTACTTTGATATATCTCTTATCTTCTTTAATTCAAAATCACTGTTCTTTGCTACCTCTTTACTTTCTTTCTATTATTTTCTCTGCCATATTATTCATTTCTATCCAGCCATCTTTTGTAACCATTGAAGTCTTTTTTTATTCTGGTTATCCAGCACTCAGAAGATTCATGGTCAGAGGAGGAAGGCGAAGTAAGTGATGATGATGATGAAGAAGGAGATTATGACCATGAGGATGAGGATGAGGACCTTGACCACACTCCAACAGCAGCTCGTCGCCAGACTGCCCGTCGTCAGTCGTTTACCACATTCAGCTCTGAGGGTGTGGTTTCTGAAGAGGACACGCCCAGTGATAGGTCAGGTATGGGCCGACCTAGAGGGCGAAGCTTAAGTGAAGGTGTTGATGATAAAGAGGAAGAAAGCGGCAACACAACTGGAGGTGACGCTAGTGGAAGTGGAGGCTTATTATCAACAGGAAGCGCAGAAAACCTACAAGCAGAGCTAACAAAATGCACGCATATTAGTGATGGCTTATCAGATAAAGAAAAAACAGTCCGTCGTATGAGAGTCAAAGTAAATTCGCCAGACAGAGTTTTTGATGTGAGTATAAACAGCATTAGACCAAATATCAATTGGGAGAAAGATCAGTTAGACTTTCACATAAAATCTGCATAATTTGCGAACAGAGTTGTATCAATATACTTCATAATACTGTAATGTTAATTTGGTTTCTTTTATAAGATCGCTCACGGCCTGAGGCCTATAGAAAATTTAAAACTTCTTGCTTTATATTATTTAACTTCACTGGTTTTATGAATGTATTGTAAAATCATAGAGCTAGACACTCACAATGATCCTTTTGGCTCTGATTTGGATTATGTGTGAATTACTTTTATTGCCATTTTGAAAAATTATGAAACAAGGCCAGTCGTAACTTGCTTTTATTTTAAAGCAGAGCTAGCTTACTCATTATCTTTAGCATGATGTTTTCTTTTGTGTTCTAAAACAACCATGTCCTGTAATTTTTGTCCACAGAAATCTGTAAGTGACTCCAGCACTGACTCGGACGAGTGCTCGGATATGACTGTGTCCTCCACCATAAACAAAACTCGCTCCATCGAAAGCAGCACCCATTGGTGAGATGAGACATCAAAAAATAATTCCTTAACTTAAAATACCTTCAAGTGAAGATTTCTCAAAATCTGTGGAGCGCTGCCAAAGTTTTGGTAAATTCATCAATCAGGAAGTGTACGTTTCACACTGAAAATCTTCCCAATGGATTGATTTGTATGGCAGTGTTACAAGTACATGTGACAAATTTCAAGGAAGCTGTGAAAAAATTTTCTGTTTGATGTCAAAGGATTTCACTGTCACAAAAGCTTCATGTTTCTCTCAAAGCTTACACTGTGTCACAAAGTAGACATTTCCTATGGTGATAAAGTAACATATTTTTATCTTATCCCATCTTGGCAGTTCTTTTTTAAATCTTTTAAGCATTAACCTGTCTGCAAATGCAAAAGATTTTGATCTACCTTGCAAAAGTTACTCAGTTCGTATGTTGAAAAGTGAAAAAGTGCAGGGAAAATGCATCACACGGACTTATAGGAGCATGGTAATATCAACCAAATGTTTTGGAACCCATGGTTCAAAGTCCTCATGAAAACTGACTGCAATGTAAGAAACAAAGCAAAGCACAATGTTGTGTGAAGTCTAGTCGCTATAACAAGTAAAGAGCATACATTAGGTTTATGAAATATAGCTCACATATAGCTGGGCATGTGTGCTAAGAGATAGTGAAATAGCTCATATGTAACTGTGCTAAGAGATAAAAGGAATAATGTGGACTTAATACCTTACATGATGGATTAAAGAAACAGGTGTGGGTGTAGTCCTGGTTTTCCAAACACATATTCAGTCTTGTCCATTATTCTTTTTTCATATGCGGATACAAATGCTGGGCAAAATAAAAGAAAAAAAGCATTCACACGTTTTGCCGGCCAACATAGACTATCTTTACATAATGTGTACAAGATAGTGTGATATGTTTACTGTGTACTCTGTTATCTGAACGGAATGGTCTATAATTATGTAGAAAGTGATATTTATTTCATGTTTGTTTTATTCTTATCATGTTTTTTTTAAACTGTCAAAACCATTTGAAAATCATCTTTTTTATATAAAATTACAAAACTTAACTGTGACTTTAAAACTATTGAAAAAAAACAACAACTAATAATAAATAGTTTATCTAGTAATTTATGCTCTCGCTTTCAACTATGTAAAGACTAGCTTGATCTCTACAAAATGCTTCTTTAAAATTTTGCATCCTTAAAATATCATTCTTTTTTTTTTTTCATATTGTGCCATCTTTGAACGTTCACAGTAGTATAAATATATATGCGTCATGCTGTGATGTTTCCAAATTTTTAAAGAGTTATTCACAAAACCAACCAACCATAACACATCAATGATATTTCCTGATGACATATTTATGGGAGGAGTAATTGCTGTAGCCATGTTTGGCAGCAAATGCTTACATTTCGCTTGAATGAGTCACAATTCATATTTTACATATTATAATATGTTATGTCCATAATTGTAGTCTGGACCTCTGATTTATTATTTATTTTTTTTTTACAATCATTTTGCAGCCCTGAAAATTAAAAACAATTATTTTCTTGCTTAGTCTGAATCAAGGTGTAAAGTGTTCAAGCATTTTTGAGAGGGTTAAGAATATTTCTCATCTCTTGTATCCCAGAATTGGAAAATGTTACAGTTGACTCATTAGGCTGAATGTATTTCTGTAGCCAGCAGCAACAATTGAGGATGAAAAATCGTCTGATAACTGTCAGGGCTTAGAGTAATAGAATTGCATTAAAATTTCACTCTGGCTTTCACTCTGACTTAAGCCAATGAAATAAAATGGTACAG
>BLXT01001944.1:512395-522870 GCA_019648995.1 Plakobranchus ocellatus
GGGCAATCCTTCATCTCGCAATAGCATTTATTCTAAGATAAACTCGCACAGTTCAACACCAAGCGCGTAGTCTTTACAATCCATGTTTCTTTGTCCTCACCATGGGAGCATCATCAGCGACAGAGGATGAAATAGGAGACGTAAACAGAGCAGTGTAACAGCCCTTTCATGAACGTTATTCGTATTTCCTTTTCCCATTTGTAAAAATAAATCTAGGTCTCAAAAAGGCTACTGGTAATTCTACATATAACAAAGAACATGGTTTTAAAAACCCAATATCTAAAAACAATACACAGCTGTAATATTTTCTGGAGGTCATACACTTAAACTAGGGGGTACACTTCTTTATAATACTTTCCTATTTGCCGTTAGAAAAATAGACCTAGAATTATACCAAAAGAACGGTAACTTCGTTGAAAACTTATTCTCCTTAGCTAAAAAAAAAAAAAGTGATTGTAAGCATGACTGTTAGCTAAGTAGCTCGTAAACTTTATCTCCAAGGTTTCTTTTTGACTTAATAGATTTATGCAATGGTAATACATATGAGCTCGCCGCTCGCCAGGATGTCTGTAATTTTAGTATACAATACAGCCATGCCTTCATTATAATTCATGTTTAAGCTGGCTTTCGTACAACTAATTATAATTATGAGATCAATCCCTCTGTTAACATGATACTGTGCAAGAGAGGCTCGGTAGGTTCAGCCTCAGAAACGTTAACTAAGACCGCTCATTCCATTTTTTTACTAAATACATAATGGGAAAAGGCCAGGATAATATAAGCGGCTTCAGAGCAACCATGCAGTGAAATGGCAATCGATATCTGCCTCTTAGCTGGCAGTTTGTTGTTGTTGCTTTTTAAGAATCATAGCATACCGATCAGCATTAATTAAAATTGCACCCAAGTCTCTTGGCTCTTTACTTAGTGTTTCCTTTTCCATCAGATCTTACGCCTCAAGACTGAGGAACCGAAAAATACTAGTCTTTACCTAAAGTGCTTTTTCTTATGTGCAGAAACCCTGGAAATCTAAATCAACCTAAGAAATCTGTATAGCTAGAAACTAGAGTATCAACCTACATATATGCCATATTAACTGAATAGACGTAAAGCTTGACTTATCCTCGAGTAAAGCTCTCAGGACGATTTTTGGTTTATTTGAAAGTCTATTCTAAGACCGTTACACTGCTTTGTGTTATATTATTATTGTCTTCACAGCGTTTTGTCTTACTTACTGATTAAATCTGTAGAAGGCAACTTTTTTATTTGTTTGGTTGATTTTTCAAATCAAAAAAAAAATTTTTTGTAGAGCAAGCTAGACACCATAATGCAATTCCAAAAGGGGATTTCATAAACTAACAATATTGCCTGTGATAAAGACTTAAATATATCTCTTCCTTTATTATTCTTTCTTTTCTCCGACTCGGTAATAAAATTTTAGCCTTATAGTTTTTTTTTATTCTTAAAAAAATCGATTAGAGAATTATCCTTCACATTTAATGTCATGGCGTGCTAATTTTCTGGAGAAACCCATTTCTGGATCCAAATTTAGTCGTTGATCTCGATCTATATCGTCATGGTTTGTCTCCGTCAAGGCGTAAAGCTTAACTGACTTGCATCAAACTCAATGGTTTTTTTCAATACGAAACATTCATATATTAATGCTATTAACTGATGGCAATTGTCACGACAGGCACACGCTCAGGGAAAAGGCAAATTCGACTGCATAAAATTCTCCGTGCTTTATTGCATCAAATAAACATAAACGGCGTTGACAGTTTCAAAATACAAAAAATTGCTAATTATACCAGGATTAGAGTAGTTGTCGTTCTAAAGTTTTGGCTGAGGTTTCTTTCTGGGTCTAATATTTCCTGGCTATTTCTTCGTTATTTCTTAACTATTTCTTGGCTATAACAAACATTGTCTAGACTCGGGTAGATGTGACAGCGCGTGGTCAATCACTTCGGATTGAAACTCTGTAAATCTGGAGTCTAGGGTTTGTTTCTATGCTAAGAAAACAGAGCTGCTTTTTGATGTTCACCCTCAGCCGTCCAAATCTCTACTCTAACTGTTCGGTCTCTCGCTTGCCTCAATAATTAGGCAACCTTGCGCCAAAGGCCTAGTCTCGCCTACTCACGTTACATTGCATGCAAAAGCGTCACAGTGAGTGAATTCTCCTACTCTTTCTCGAGAGTGAAGGCTAATGCTTATTCGACATTATTTTCAGGCGATCCAACTTTCATACATATGCTGTAATAAAGCGCATGGTTGGTACCATTGACACTTAATAAAATATTTTCATGCACCTCTCACTTTCTTCTACATCCAACCATGACAGCAATAAACATAGTTATCTCTTTGTCGTCAGCTTTTTGTCTACTTTTTTTTCTCATCGTTTTTTCACTAAAGCGGTGAATCCTTTCAAATCATTTTGGTTGCGCACGATCTGTGTTGCTATTACATGAGAACCGAAAAATTGGTCTTGAAAAATTTAGATAGCAGAAAAATATCCGTCTAATTTATATTTCCTTTTTCGAAAATTGTCTGAAATAGGATGGAAAGAATCGGTTCCTTCAGATTTAAAGGTTTCCTGCCCGAAAGTGACGTAGCTCTACTTTCGGAAATTTTCTAGCTCTAAGCAGACTTACAAAAAATGTCAAAATCCCCAACGTAGACCTAATAGCTCTTTTTTTCTATTTTCAAAGAAGCTTTCTATTCCTTTTAATTTCTATTTTCTTTTTATTTATGTGTCATTTTCTTTTCTATTTTCAGTTTTTGGAAACTATGATTGAATGTATATGAGCTGTATTAACGTCGACGACAATATTTCCAACCCACAAACATCAAAGAAAGTCATCCTTTATCTAAACCAAATGATAGAAAAAGTCAAGCCCGGGGCCATAAAAGCTCCCATGATGAAACTGTATTAGTGCAGAACATAGAGATGGAGCTCACAGCGCGTAGTGATGAATCATGAAATGGCAGGCTCAGACAATGGTTCAAAGAGCATTGCTGTCGCGGACAATGAAGCGCCTTGCATCAGTCTCACTAAAAACTTGGTTGACGCTTCAGCCAAACCTACAATGTCTTCTTCCATAGTATCTGGTGAGAGAGACGTCGATGTCTCCCACACCGCTGAGGAGATTTCCTCTTCTCCAACAAGCCCCATGCTCCCGGAAGACTCACAAAGTGTACCACATAGAACATCAGGAACAACAAAGATTATTTCTCGGCCTGTGAACCTGTACGAGTGTCCTAAATCTGCGAAGAGTCCAGAGCGCAGCCGGAAGTACTTGAGGTCTGGGATGACCCCGAGGTTTAACGATACCAGTCAGAGCCCATTGCACAAAAACATCTCTGGAAAGAATCAACCAAATCATGGGGCGTCAAGAATTCAAGGAAAGACTGGATCTGAAAACATGAAAGAGGGCGATGGTCGGAGTTTATTAGTGACAGAAAATCACGGAGTATTCAAGAGCATTGATGCTACACCTGAGCATATAGAAAGAATTTCACAAAAACGACAGGAACTGTTACAAAAAGCCTGCCGAAGCGAGGATAATTATACAAATGAATCAAAGGAGGCAGAATCCCAGGACAAGGAATGCGCACTTAAGCCTTGTGATAATTCTAAACTAAACTTTGAGGTTGTATCAAAAGACATTATTTCAGTAACACCGAAATCGCGCTTCGGCAGCCCGACCCATGCAGCAATCATATCTGCCGCTAAATCTGGTCACCTCAAGCCTACCATGACTCAAAACCATTGGAGAAGCTGTGAGAATTTAAATTACAACGCTATGGAGAATATTAGAGGTGATGGGGATGAAATCTCAACACGTGCAGACATTTCTGGGGGAAAGCAGATCAAATCAGCTCCTAATTCTGGCAGATACTCGCCAAGGGGTTTGATTCATAGTTCATTCATAGATTCTTTAGCGGTCAAGGAGTATATCGATATTGCACCTAACTTAGATCTTGTTCCTTCTTTTGACCGAAACCACTCGGGAGTAAAACCCAATTTGAACGCTAAATATCCTCATACAGGATACCTTAGTTCATCAGAACAGTTTTCGACAGTCAATCTCTCTGAGAATGTGAAGTCAAACACTCACAGTTTTGAGAAGAAGTATTCTCACTCGAGTGGAGACAGCAGTGATGGAGAAAGTAACCATGACCCGCTTTTACTGGCCCGTGCGATTGTGAGGCCTGCAGAAGATTCCTCGTCTGACAATGAAGTGTTTTCTTCGGAACCCTCATCCGCTGTAGCTCCATCCTCTCCTCATGTGTTGGATCCATGTCGGATTCCAGCTGGTGAAGAAGGGTTAAACGATCCTGGAGATTTAACAGTGTCCTCTATAAATATACCACCAAAAAATGTGACCCCTCGATCCGCGCCGGTTCTTGGGAATGAACGGATTTTCCCAAAACCAACCGCTACTTCTTCTGTAAATTTTTCTCCAAGGAAAAAGAACAGCCTAAACGACTTAAAGTCTTTCTTTAAAGGGATTTCCAATGATGATAAAGTTCATGATCTTAACACAGACCAACGTGCAATGGATACAACTGGAAATCCTCCGGCTCTTTCGGAAACATCAATCCCACCATCAAGTGTTAAAGATGCCTGGGGTGACGCTGGAACATCAGTATCAAATTCCCTCTCAGGGATGCTATTGTGCCCTGCTCTGTCTTGTCAATCACCTTCTAGAACCAGCTCCAAACGCCAAGAGCGGCGTCACAGTACCAACATTGACTTCCGGTCTTTATCCTCCCCTTTAGCGTCCGCTCAGCGGAAGCAGATTCACCAATTTCCCAAGGCTAAGTCTCCCTGGAAACTTCAAGCCGCCAAGGCAAGAGATACTGTGACCAGTCTGCTTAGTTTTGCATCCACAAAAGCAAAAGATAAAGGGCGTTTGAAACCAGGACTTGGAGATAAGAAAGAGTCTAGTGTGTATTACAGTGACCCAATTATCGGTTCTCCAGAGCCAGAGTACAATGAGAAAACTTCGTTCCTTTCTGTGCCATTCATTGATGGGACAAACAAAGTTAAACTCGGTACACAAACAAATAACCAAAACGTTGCTGGAGGCATTGGTTTGCCCTGTAAAGACCCACAGTTTGAGGATTCGGCATCCACAAAATTGTTGAAAATATCAACTTCAGACAGGAGTAGTTTGAGCCAGATGTCTGAAGCAGTTAGCATTGATCATATAAAGCCGCCCTTGAACACCATCAAAAAGAGATCTCAGTCTTGCAATGATATGCCTATGGATTATCCCTGTAATACACATAACTTCGATTACTTTGGCCTTGAAAAAGTCGACATAAATGAAACTCAAGATAAACAAATAGAGGCAAAAGAAGACACTAAAGACCGTGTGCGAGATGATAGTGGAAAATGTTCTCTCGAACTGGAAATGAAATATGTAGCAAATGTAGCTGATATTGACAGTACAGATTATGCTGTTGTTGAAAATGTACCTCAAGAAAATGAAGTGAATGATGTTAGCAAATCTGCCCCAGATTGTAATTCCCGTAATTCTCCTGTAAATAGTAACCCCGGTAAAAAAGAATTTCCTGATAGTGATACTCATTTATCTTTACAAGATGCAGATTATCCACAATATCCAAGCCAATGCCACTCTAAATCTTCACCGGCTTCTGAAAGCACAGATTTAAGCTTGGTCTCACCCGAAATACTAGTATTTAATAAAGATTTGTCAAACGTCAGTGCAGACTTACATGTTAGAGATGTAGCTAATGAGCCAGAGGAGAATAGGATATTTTCATTATCTTCTCCCCCTAACTTTGAATTAGATAATGATAAAGTGTCTGACCCACCACCTGACAGTGCAGACAAACAGCCGTGGATGTCTCCGAATCTTAGGAGGACACTTACAGCTGTGAGGCGACGTCTAGAGAAAATGAAGAACTCTGATCGTGACATTGGAAACGGTGATGAGAAAACAGATTTGGACAACAACGCGAAATCGTCCTTACAAGGATTAGACTGTCAGAAAACATCAAATAGCAGGCTTGAGGCTGTCAACCAAGCTCTTAATACAAAAGATATGAGTGGAAATAAATATTTTAATGATGATTTAGTATTGAAAAGATCTCTTGCAGTAAACCCTCTTGCCACGGAAAAAAGGGAAATAGAGAATAACAAGACGTCGTTGTTTACAGTAAGCGTCCTGCCAGAATTAAAAACCTTGCAAAAAGACACTCTATCCCATACTGAAAGTGGCCATTTACATAGTAACGGGATTTCAAAAAATTTTAAAAGCAAAAACTTTGTGAACAAAGACAATGATACTAAAGAAGAGATAGCCACAATTTCTAAGTCAAAAGTTGATGATAGCACTGCTCAGAGCCAGGGATCAGTGAAAACTGTGGAGAATACCATCATGTTATCAAATCAAACGCATACTTCTGTTACGTGTGACAATTTTGGAGCAATTGATGAAAGAAGAGTCCTTTGTGACAACCATCATGACAAAAATGAAAATGATTTTGCTACTGCCAACTCTGAGGACAGCACAGTACTTCAACAAGGATATCAGGACTCAAACAACGAATCTAGTACAATCGATAAAATTACTGACTCCGATCATGACACAAGCTGTTATTCAAGTACCGAAACTCTTCACGGGTCCCCGACAAGGCACGAGGAAAGAGATCCTCAATGGCAAAGCTTTCTTCCAGAAATCGAAAGGAGGTTGCTTTATGGGTCAAAATTACAGAGGAGCGATTCCCTGAGTTCCATCAGCTCAGGCTTCAGTATCACATCAACGCGAAGCGAAGCGAGAGGGAAGCGTGAAAAATCTAAAAGAGTCGATGGGCTTTTGTCCAATCAGCTGTTCAGGAAACATCTAGCACGCCACGCAGAAACGTTAGAAAACAAAGTATTGCGTATCCGTAAAAAAGGAATGCGTAAAGCCCTCTCGAACTTTGACCTCAGCAACGCACAGCCCGACGCTCTCAGTCAAGAGATCAACAATTACTTGAACATTGGAGACATCAATAACAACAGTGACAATAGCAGTGCCGGAGACGGCAGCTGCGAGACAACACCAAGAAGTGGGCATGTAACTCCCCCTGCAGATATCACTCAACAGATTTCTTACTCTCTGTCTCGGAGTAAGTCTTTGTGGGACACACACCTAAGCTCTGACTTTACGACACGGGCAACTCAAAACACATTTTTTCAAAATCATAGTGAGCTCAAACATTTACATAAAGATATTAACACGGTCATAGCAGACCATGAAACGAACGAAGACGTGTCTTTAGAAAATCGATGTGAAATTGAAACAGCCAAAGGACACCCTCGGCCTTTGAAGAAAGCTGTCACAAGTGGAAATTTAAAGCCATCAGAAGATATTGAAACCACTGAAGTGCAAAGCAGCAAGCCAAACCTTTCCGAACATATCATCAGACGCCGCATGTCGGAGGGAGCAAAAGTCCCAGAAAGCTCATTTCATAACAGGATGTATATTCCAAGCTTTCAGGAATTTAAGAAGTTTCGTAAAAGCTCGCCTACATCGGAGACTGATCGAACAAAAGATGACCACCAGTCAGAAACTGGTCATAAAACTCCTGGCATTTATGTTATAAACGAGGATGAAGCAGATGAGAACGCGCGAAATAAAGAAGGGGACGGGAATACTCAGACCGTTTCTACCGTGGACACAGCTGGAAGTCTAAGGCAAGAAATTTTAAATCTCACGCAAAAAGGACATGACAGATCTGTAGAGGAGGTTTCCGACATTACCGTTTCTCCACGGAGCGTTCCTGTATTTCAACACCCAGCCATCACTGTAACAGCTGCTGATGTCTCCAAGTTCCCTCTAAAATCTCGGGCACACTCGCAGCTTAATCGATCAAAATCTGAGTCCAACATAAAGAGAAAACGACAGAAGAGTCCGCGATATTTAACCCCTGTAGTACGAGACAGAGCACAGACGTTTTCGACTAGATTCAACCAACCAAGAATCCCACAACACTGTCAGACTCAAAACGTGTCTGTCACTGCAAACTCTGACAGGGGTGTTCAATATGAATTTAGCGATGGTTATGGGGAGAGCGAAAAAGATGGAAACAAAGATGAGAATAGCCAGTCATCTTCTGTAAGATTCAGAGGCCATGATGGCATCAGGTACAGCGAGTTGTATGATGATACAGCCCCGCCAGAATTTTCACTGACCAGGTCCGCGAATCCAGCTGTTATTGTTTCAAATGAAGATGAAACATACCAGCTATTTCCTCAAGGTTCCAGATTTCCACAGCCTAAATTTTTTCATAAAGATATAGCAGCATGCAGATCTGAAAGGCAATCAAATGAATTTCTTGTAGACAGAACCCACCAAGAGCAGGGTTTAACTGAAGAGCCTGTTTTACATACCAATTCATCCCATGTATCAAACTTTGTAAACAGTGCAAACTCTCAGAGCAGCAATGCACAAACGACAAGTCTTCCATGTCCATCTCCAGATATGTTGAGTGAAAGTCTCGGTTTTGAACCTGACAATGGTTCACAGGACTGCCACTCACGCATTCCCTTTGAGGAGTTAGCGAAATGTACGTTAACAAACGCGTTGTCTATGTCCTGGCCTCACGGAAGCTTTAGCGATGCTGCGGCGGAGAAGCCTCCCAAAAACTCTGAACTCGGTAAAGATAAGCAATTGGAGGTGGCTCAGAAAATTACACCGCACGCTAAAGAAATCGCCAAAGGAGCAGGGCAGGAAAGAGATCGACGCAACTCAATTGGGGAAGAGTTTTGCCCAAACAAAAGCTACAATATCCGTTTAGAGGGACACCAATCTGAGCGCAAGGTAGAAGAGACAGAATTTTGTTCAGGAAAGTTGCGGCCACATTCTGTTCATGGCCTTAAACTGTCAGATGCGGACATCAGCTGTGATGCAGAGAAAAGTAAGAGCAACACACAGGATGATCCTGGGAGTCCGGCAGATGTGATATCACAAAGAACAAGCCCAACAAGCTCGTCCTCTGAAAGTGACCAGTCGTGCAAGGTAGGTCTGAATAAATAATGATCGAAATTTCTTGCATTTCTACAGCATTCATTGTCTATTGTTTAACAATCTACTGTTGTAAAATTATTACACAAATTTAGATTATGACAAATTATGTTTTATGAGCTCATAAACATACACCAAGAGAGGGAGAGAGAGAGAGAGAGAGAGAGAGAGAAAGAGAGAGAGAGAGAGAGAGAGAGAGAGAAAGAGAAAAAGAGAGAAAGAAAAACAGAGAAAGAAAGTCGTCAGCGCTAAATCTCTGCAAAACAGTAATCAGAGGAAGATTTTGAGTTGTGAAGGGAACAAACGCATTTTTAGGGCTTCTGTTTCGGCTTTGTGGTTCGTGAAGGACTGGCCGATAGTGTGGCAGAGTCGATCCTCTCTTTTCCTTGATAATTGAAAGTAGATTTCTGCCCCACCATTGTGAACTGCTTCCTCGGCTGAGCCAAATGTGAAGGCAACGGTCCGATTTTCTTTTGAATACACCTGCTGAAGATATTCCATCGAGAGTGTCTTTCTCTCAGGCCACTCTGCACATCTTTTTGGCCTATTCCAGGAATGCTGCATGCGGTGAGAGAAGAGCTTTTCCTATCTCCAGCCAGAGACCTCGAGGAATCGGGATTTCTTTTTAGGGATCCTGATAAAAACTATAGATGTGGCGCCTCTAAAGGATTCTACTCCGGAGGACAAATCTTCTCTTTTCATATTGCGATCTTAAAATCTCAAGGAAATAGTTGGTGCAAAACTTTTTCATGATTGGGTTTTGTTTCTTTCCTTACATAAAGCAATTATGTTGTTTTTTAAATTAAAAAGTACGATTTTCCATTGTGAGGATAAATAACTTCTCTGTCACCCGTTTGCCCGCTGTACTTGTTCTTATAACTGTTGGTACGTGCTGTGTCCATTCTGCAGGCAGCAGTGCTGCGGTCTACCTCTGATGTGTCCACTGTTTTATCGGACGAGAGAGAAAGAAGAAGGAGAGACAGAAAGGATCGACCTTACAAGAGTGATCCGTTCACTGGAACAGACAGACTGCCACAACATTCACTCAAGCTAGGTCAGTTTTGAGGTCATTATGAAGAATCTTAACTTTGAACAAAATTATAATTAGAATTTTCGCTTTCTTTGTTTTGCTTAAAAGTTGATGCTCATGGCTTTATTGTTCTTATAAATGCCACCGCTCTTCACTTTCCTTTATTTTCATGTTTCTCCAATTGATTCCTTGCTTTTTTCATCTTTTTTTCTATTCATATCTAATATTCTTCTCCATAGTTTGTTCGTTCATCGTCTTGTGTCACTTTTATCTGAATCAGATCTATGTCTATATATGTGTCTTTATCTCTTTTTCCTATCAGCCTAGCCTACTTCCTTCTGTCAACCTTTCTAACCAATTAGCATTTTTTTCGACATCATCATTCCTTAATTTTTACCCCCCCCCCCCCC
>BLXT01001944.1:690000-701381 GCA_019648995.1 Plakobranchus ocellatus
GTGGTACATCTGGTAGGCCAGTCAGTTGGCTACCAAGTCAGAGGTCCGAGGTTCGAATCCCAGTCTGGACCAAATCAATTTTTCATTGCTCATCTATGTCCACTCAGCACTAAATGGGTAGCTAGGTCTCTTAGGACCGGGCAAAAGTAAAGGCGGCGAGGAAAGCAATGGCAAACTACCTCATAATGCCATATGCCAAGAACAATCTGGACCCTTCCTGGTTCTCCAATGCTTGAATAATCTCTTTACTTTTTTTTTTTACCCATACATCCGTTGCATTGATTTTTGGGTTAAAGCATCATCATCATCATCAGGTGCCTTGCTTTACAGCGTTGGCGATCATGGTCCTCCACTTTTTCCTGTCCTTTGTCGCTTCTATTGCTTCCAACGATTTCCCTGCCTTCAGCCAGTCTGCCAGGCCTTCAATGAGCTTTTCTCGTTGTTTTCCCCTACTGCGTTTTCCTTCCAACATTCCTGTTGTTACAAGATTCTCCAACTTTTCTCTTCGCATAACATGGCCGAAAAAGGTTAAAGCATCAGTAACGCAAAATATTCCAAAAGTGTAAGATTTTCTCACAAAAACATTTATTATATAAGTTCGACTAAGATGAGTTATCAGTTTTCCGTTTATCTTTGGTCTTATTACTTGTTGTTATGAAGTTACGAGTAGATCACATGTAAATAAAGCAGTGTGGTGATTCATGATCCTTAATAAATGATCTCAGGGGGTTTTCTAAATCTTGCCCTGCCTCCAAGCCTATGCCAAAGGATACGCCATGTATAGATGGGTGAGTGATAATTCTGTTGGATGCATTCATACATTCTAAATTTAAACATATATATATATATGACCAGTTTTTACAAAATTGCAAATTCAAAGTATTCAAAGTTTCAGCATTTATCAAAGGAAAAAAGAACAAAAAGGGCGTTCATCTTGATTTGTAAGTTTCACAATCTTTATGAAAGTAGCTTGGTGCATTTTATGTAGGCACAATCTCATATGGATTCATTTTTTTTTTTAGTCTTTCTAAAGTGCAAGATTGTAAGGCAGGTGTTTCTTTAGGGCCATATCTATTTTGTTTCAAGCCTAAAGTTATCAGATATTTTGACACACATTCAATTTTGTGTATCTTTTTTGTGCTCTATAAAACTCAAGTAAATTATACTTTTCTCTCTCCACCCCCAACCCACCCAAGGTTATTGCTTTCAACTGTGTGATTTTATTCTTTTTTTCACTCGCACTATTTATTTCTCATCTCAAGATAATTATTACAAAAAGATTTTTTTTTCTTTCTTTTTTCAATACTTCCAGGGGAAAATGTGTGAAAGGCCAGTGTGTTGAATATTGTGAATATGAGGGTCTGAAGCTGAACATTCCACTATTCCCTTGTCGCTGTGAGGAAGAAGGTAATCCCTCAAGTATAAGCGTGAGTCAAATCTGGCTGAAAATATTTTCGATTTGAGAATAGGAGAAAGAAAAACTTGGCTTTCTAAGATTTAAGGCTTTGCTTTGTCAAAATGCTAGGCCTATCTATATCAGGCATGAGCGAGGAAAATGCATTTGTGAAAAAAAAAAGATGGAACAAAATTAATTGCACTGTGTTTTTTTTTTGTTTTGTTTCCCTGGAATGGAAACATTCTCTTTTCTCTTTTTGGTAATCCAATAAAAAAAAATTGCATTATTGCAAGCTGGAACCTACTCTCATGTTTTGGTACAAAAATGAAAAAAAAAATGTGTCTCTTCAATTTTTTTAATCATAATTTGAAATTGCCCAACACACCTTTGATGTTGGTTTTGCTTCCAATAAACTTTATTTGTTTTTCTTTCTTCTGATTATTTGTGATAAGGAGGGGGGGGGATGTGAAATTAATAATGTTTCATTGATATACTTTAGATATACTAAAAGCTGAAAGTAAATAGAATTTTTCATAAATCCATTGAATACATCAGGAATTTTCTTGAAAATTACTTGAAGTAATTGCAACCATCACGCACTATTTCCTCATTTGTCAATCTCATTATCCTTTGACCATCAAAATAGCTGACCTCTGGAGTTGGAGGAAATGCGTAGCCTCCATTGTCAAGACTATGTTCGCAGACGAAAAACGCTATCCATCTACCAGTTTTTGGATGAGGGAAATAATCAGATCTATTTGAATCTTCCTAATGTAAAAATTTGGTCCTTTTGTAAAAAAAACTCGAATTAGATGTTGACAATTTTAATGAAGTTGTAAATTTGAAAAACTATGGGGGGTGGGGATGGGGGGGAAATATATATATACATGTACACATCATTTATGTATATCTTGGTTTCTCTTAACTCACAGGTACTGAATGCCGGAGATGCTGTAAGTCTCTGACTGGTACCTGCAAGCCTCAAGGCGACGAGCTTTTAACAGATGGAAGACCTTGCACCTATGGTTACTGTGATGTAAGCATGGCTCTCATATATTCCTCCTCCTCCACCTCCTGCTTCATTCTTTTTTATATATCTTCCTTATCTCTTGTTGACAAGTTCACTATGCACTATTATTCCCTCAGACTGTCTAAGGGCATTGTTACCAGCATATTCAGTTCAGTTCAAACCATTGTACAGTCTGAGGTTAGCATGGAACGAGCATCTCTGCAGAAGATGCTCCATTGCTCCTATTCTCTCTATTGGCTTTGGTTCTGATTCGTCAGTTTTAAAATTCTTGTATATATGTTTGCTCAAAAGATTTGACAAGTGTAGTGTGATGAAAGGATATCAGTCATACCTGTATTGTACTTGTGAGAAAACCCATTGAAATCTGCTAGCAGTGATTTTATGCTGGGTCCTTCTAAAACTCTTGGGTTTTTACTTAGAAGTGACTTTTTCTTTTTCTGCTATCAATTTTCTAAGCTTGCTGCTTTTAAACTTTCAGAGCTGGCCAAGGCATAATTTTTTAAGGTATTGTGTAGATTTCAGGTGTGTGTAAGCAGATGCCACATTGTTGAGAAGCCATCGATAGGAACCAATAAAAAGATGAAGTCTTTGTGAACCTACAATAGATAGAATGTGTGTTTTTTCAAACATTCATTGTCATTTATGCAGACTCTTACTAATGTGGAGCTGTGAATTGAAAAAGAATATAAAAGAAGTCTGCTATTTCAATGACATAGTATGCCTTTGTTCAAATGTTTTTTTGCTGATTTTTTTTATGCATCAAATGAAGTTGTAAATTTCTCAAGATTGAGTCCAAATAAGTTACAAATTTCATTCAGAACAGTTTAAAACATTGACATTAGCATGGAACTGCATATTGCGAGTTCCTGGTTTTAAACTGGATACAGAAATGTGGTTTCTATGCTGAGATGTAACAATAGTTTGTAAGGCATGGAGAAAAAAAAAACCTGCATAATAGGTGTTATACAATTCATTAAAGTTGTCGGCAAGACAAATGATACCATGAGTTTATTGAGTTGACTTAAGTCCTGTATTAAACAGAGGTTTGCTTTTGTACATGTACATTAAGATGAGTGTTTTGTATTTTTTTTTTTTTTGTTTTGTTCTGTTTTTATATGTAAGTATCCACGCTGTTTGAGTTTCAGTGAATGAAATATTTGTACTTTTTTTTTCAACTTTTGCAGGCTGGTGTATGCAAGGAAGGTCAAGGCAGCCCCATCCAGCGACTGTTCACATTTATAGAAACTCTAGACTCTAGCACACTAGGTAAGAATGCAAATACGTTGGTGTTTTGGGGATTTTTTTATAGTTTGTTTTGGAGGAGAGGGAGGTTGGCTTGCAATCATCATATTCATCATCCTTGCAGTCATGTGTCCAAATACATCTCATCATCTTGTAACTGTGTATATGTCGACGCTTATGTGAGATAATCAATTTACTGCTTCAACAATGCTTTACTCTCTCTTTCTCTGTCTCTTTCCCTCTCTCTCTCTCTCTTTCTCCCTCCATTTCTCTCACTCACCGCCATTCCCTCATTTTTTTCCTTTTTTTTGTGTGTGCATGTGTTTTTTTATATTATGTTTATTGTTAACTGCTTAAAGGCATTCACTTGATACATCATACTCTAAAACTTTCTGTGTCAAAGTGCAGTAGTTTTAACTTTAAAAATAAAAAAAAAAAACACTAGTATTTTAGATAAGAAAACAAATGTGTTGGAGCCCCCGAAAGTGAGTTGAGCTGCATGATCCATTTTTAATTGAAAACCATTATTTAAAGGGGTGGAGACTGCTCAGCCCACTTTGTAGATCTTTCTTTAGACATGCTATAGACTTCCTTTACATAAAGCATTGTCAGTTTTGCTTCTTACCAAACGTATGTTTGTAGATGTTGCTGTTCCTGATGATTTCAACCTACAGGTTTATGTAACTGTCACACAAATTGTTTTTAAATTTATACCTTTTTTCTCAAAAGTGTTAAATATCATTTCCAGCTCGTCAGAATATAGTAAGTATGACAAGCCACAATTTCTCATTATCTCTTGTTTAAAACTGTTATTTGGCACATCTGACATCGAGAATGGACGATGGCATTTATTTAATTTATCAATTAATTTATCTGTTTTCCTTGTTTTGTTTACAGTTGCCTTTATGAAGAGCAATATTGTAGGGACTGTGATTGTCTTCTCTCTAATTGTGTGGATTCCTGCAAGCTGGGTCGTCAGTTGCATTGTGAGATTTTTGTCCTTAAGTCTTTTAGAAGTCTTGTATGGGGACAAAAAATATATATATATATATATATATAATATATATATATAATATATATATATATATATATATATATATATTTGGGGTAGTTAGCCAGGTATTTGCTGGAAAGAGGGGGAAAATGGTATGAAATTTTAGGGACATGCTTTTAATGAGCGCACTAATATCTAGACATCAATTAAGGATTGACAAACTGACTGCTCGGTACTGACTTTCTACTGAGCAGATGGGAAACAAGATTCAAAACACAGCCTCGCATAAACTCAACTATCTGATATGTTTGAGCTGAACAGAAGTGTATAGATCTAAATCTTTTTTTGCTTATTGTTGTCGTTGAGGTATATATCATATACAATATACAAAAAAATTCTTAATTTTGTTACAGTTCAACACTACCCCCACCCCATCCTGTTTTTGGCCTGATTGTTTAGGCCAAAAGGTTAAAAGGCCAGAAAAACTATTTTATTTACATTTGCCAAAAAATGTAAAGATTAAGTGGCATTTCAGGTTGATGGTTTTTGATGTAATTGATTTTCAAAGACCTTAATAGTGTTAGCGTTTTGTGGGACTGGAGCAAAGAAATGGGAAGAAACACATGTGTGTCTGCATCAGATTGAAGCTTAGGAAAAGTAAAAAGCAAACTATTTTTTTCTATACTATGGATATGACAGTCAAATTAATGTATCTAGTGATGTTTCAAATTTAGGCTTGAGGAAGAATCAGTTATGGGAAAATGACTGATTTGCTTTATAGAGAGTATTTAGCACAGCTACCAAGTGATAACAAAACATTGCACTGCTTCTCCAAAGGTTATGAGACAATGTGGATGTTGTATATTGTCCTCTATATATATATTTGTAACACATGTTCTTGTTGCAAAATGCTATTTTAACAACCATTACATTTCTAAATCTAAGAGCTATGAGATGTTGAGGTTCATATTGCAGAAATGTGAAAATGCAATTGTCTTAAAATATGCATCAATCAAATGGAAATAAGTATCTCAAAGAGAAGAAAAATCTTAGATATTCTGTGATATCTTTCAAAAAAAAAAAAAAGTTGTGTCATTATCTAAGCCCAATGACGAACATTCTTGACTGATATTTAACCCTGTAAAATTTTCCTCTTTTTCTCCCAATCGTGCAGGACAAGCGCCATGAGAAGCGATCGCGGGAGAGGGAGAGGGCCTGGGTTAGTAATGACGTGTTGCTCAGTCAGTCACTCCAGGTGTGCTTGCCCTTTTGTTTTCTTCCTGTGCTAGCTTGTAGCTCTTGTTCACTATTAAAAAATATTATGTTCATATGTTATGGTTTTAGTTTTTGGTAAACTTTATTGGGTCTGCCATATTGAGTCTACTTTTCAGATTAACACAGTGAAGTTTGTTAACAGGCAAGTTTTTAAAAGTGAAAAAGAAATTGCAAGGTTTACTGCAATGATGCTAATAAATATTGAACCAAGTTGCTGCCATGATCAGTATTTGTCAATGTATTGGCTAAAATAAGGATAGAATTTATCATTTTGTTAGAGTTTTTGGCTATATCTATGTTGAACAATGATTTTAGAATAATTATAGTCTGAGCGTCGATTCAAACACTCGTCGGGCTCTGGTTTTATTGATTTATGAAGCATTTCTTGATTTGTTTAACTTTTTTCATTTCAATTTGGACAGTTTAGCAGCTTTTCATTTTTAATCATTTAAATCAGAGTGTGGCTGATTTTACATATCTCTGTATCTCTCTACTGAACTTTAGATTAGATCTTTTAATAGATCAAAGATGATATAGGGTTGTTTTTTTTTGTTTGGTTTATTTTTTATAGTTTTATATATGTATATATCAGTGTGGACAATTTTTTTAATCCGTTGATTTACAAAAATAGTAACTGATATATAAAAAGCAAACGCCCCAAATCTGTCCAAATGATTGGTAGGTGGCTAATCATAACATTTTAGAATGTGTCCTTTTCTTTTCAAAAACATCCTTCTTTGCTGGACAGTAAATCAGGACTAATTTTATTGAAAAAGAAATTTTGTATCTAGGATATTTCAGTGCTGCAAACATTAAACAGTAAGTGTAATTCACCTCTCAGTACTGGAATTTTGTAAGCATACCATATTTTGACCAATCAAAAGGCCTTGTCCAAATATTCGTGAATCAAAAAGTGTCAATGCACAGAATATGTATAAAGAACTTACCCTACAGTTATAAAATTTATAATTCCCTGAAGCTCTAATCAACCTATGTCTATTTTCTCCTTCCATTGACTTGTCCTGAAGAAACGCAACCAAAAGGTTTGCTCATTCAGTGTTTTCAACATTTGCATCAAGTTTTGCTTTGGAGATTGTAAAGCCAGTGCTTAGTTAATCTTTGCTTTTATTCTGCTATGGCCATCTATGGGGCTTTTCTCTTCTCTTTTCTCGTGGTTTTTTTTTTTTCCATTGAAGTACATAATAAATATCATTAATAAAAATGAAATCAGGACTAAACCACTCAATCAGCAGATAAAAATTTTAGCCCACAAAAGAACAAATACAAACTACAAGAAAAATCAGATCACAGATTAATGAGAGTTTGTTCAATGTATGCTTGTCAATCAGCTTCTTTGTAATTTTATTTGGTTTTCCATTTTTTTTTCCTTGGCCTGGTTTGTGGGCTGGATTTATTAGGGCAAATTGTTCAATACATAGAATTTTCACAGCTTTTCATGTGTGATGGGTATCTTTTGTTTTTTGTCTCTTTGGCATTGTTGTGTTTTTGATTTTGTTGGAATCCTGAAAATGCATATATTAAACCTAGTTGTACAAGAAAAAAGATTTTATATTGCAAGGTAAGAAATGAGTTACACAAGCTGAGATTTTTTATCTCTTCTTTTTAACTAAAAGTTGTGGATTTCAAATCTAGGTTTGTAATCTTGGTGCACACACAACCTGTTTTTATGCGCTTGGTTTTTTATTTGTTGCTGTTGTTTTTATGAGGGTTTTTTTTAGGTTTTTTGTGCCAATATTTTTTTACAAACTATTTTTTATCCATTCAAGTGGCTTTTCAATTTTTGGGTTGTATTTATTTCCAATGTTAGGATAAGCTTCCACATTTAGCAATAACTACAGATTGAANNNCACACACACATACTCACATACAAACGTACACTCAAACATATCTTTAAGCTGAATCATCCGATAGTCTTTGAATTGAAATGCTGAAGGAATAGAAAGAGGGGCACGTAAAAAACACATCACAAAGATAAAAATTTAGGGACTCGCCCGCATACCTTGCCTGTGTAATTGTAAAGAGTCAATGTGGGATGAAAGTTAAGCAGTCAGAAACTTTTATTGAACAAAGCAAACCTTTAGTCAGAGGCTGACTTATAAAACGTTTTATTCTTAGTATGGTCTCACCAGTCTACTTCTCAAAATCTGCATAAGTCAAGTCTCATAAATGACATTTGGGATAGTAAAAGAGTGCTATTGTGCAGGAAGGAGATCTACATCTGTTATCTTTTCTCAGTATTTGATAGTCCAAGTATGATTTTGCTCTAATAAACCTTACAAAATAGTGAAGGGTAAATTCATTCACATGAAAAAGCGAGTGTCCAAACTTGCACTTATGAAAAAGTCACGATGTCAACTGAAGCAAGTGAAAAAGTCATGGCTTCAACTGCACACATGAAAAAGTCGTACTTTTTACTCCCACGCATATGAACATGACTAGGCACTACAGAGAGCAAGGGCTTAATTTGAATGTTTTGTTGACAATTTCTGAAGAAATTGAATTGACTTATTTTTTTCAAGTTTGTATTGAATGAAAACCTGTTTTATAAAAGTTTTTAAAATCCTAAATGTTTTTTCCCTTAAAAAAAAACCCAGAGACTCACCACTACAAATAATCTTGCTATTGATTTATGCATATTATCCACCATTTTACATAGGGGAAAAAGTCATAATATTTTTATTGAGGGCAAGATTTTGTTACTATAGTATATTTCAGAGACTATTAGGTTCATTGTCGCAGTATTTATGGATGTAGATAAAAAAAAATATGTGTTGTACTTTCACCATCTCAATGATAAATTTTGAAATCTTTTAAGGTTGCTCTTGTGTTCAGTGACACCAAAAAAATGACTCTCTGTGGAAAATCAGCCACAAGAAAAATGGGATTTTTTTGCCTCTTATAGAGCACCAAACATAGGTTTTAAGTAGTGAAGACTGCAAAACTATCTAAAAGTTAAGAGAGAATTTGGTCAATGTCTTTTGAGAACTCTCGTAACTATGCCCATATTTGTTATAATTTCACCTGCCTCAAAACATCTTATTTTGTGTTTATGTATTTATGTTTGTGGGTCTTTTCAGGTTCTTGGTGTATGGTGTATTTATGAGCTCAGGTCTTTTCAGTGTTGTGGAATCTGTACTTTACCTCAATGTAATTTTTTTAAATAATCTGAGGCTGTTAGTGTTTATGATGTAGGCGTATTCCTTTTCAATATTGTGCAGTGCATTCTCTATCTCAATGTTAACTTGAAATCTTTTAACGTTGTTGTTGTATTTATGAGTGTTTTCAGTGTTGTAGGGCACATTATCCATCTTTTTTTTTTAACTTGAAATCTTTTAACATTGTTGTTGTATTTATGAGTGTTTTCAGTGTTGCAGAGCACATTATCCATCTTATTTTTTAACATGAAATCTTTAAGGTTGTTGTATTCATGAGTGTTTTCAGTATTGTAGAGCACATTTTCCATTTCAATGTTAATTTGAAACCTTTTAAGATTGTTGTATTTACAAGTGTTTTCAGTTTTGAAGAGCTCATATCCATCTCATTGTAAGCTTGAAATCTTTCAAGGTTTTTGTTTTTACAAGTCTTAAGTGTTCTCATTATCTGTCTCAATGTTAATTTGAAATCATTTTTAATGATCGTTCACTAGTCTGTAAAGGCAACAGCAAAGGTAATAGTGTAATCAAAACACGATCCTGTGAGTTTCAAAGGACATGGACAACGCTTGTGACAAATGAGCAATTTGTTATGGTTTAAACTACAACAACAACAAATTCATTTTGATTTTAAAAAAAAAAAGGAAAAAAAAATTTCTGACCCAAACAGTTTTTATTTTGCTGGATTTCTGAATTGAAAAGAAAAAAAAAAAAAAAAAAGCATTCCAGTGGATGAACATGCAACATTATGTGCAAATTTATGAGTCAGATTTTCTTAAGCAATGCTTTTATAAAAAAGCAATTGTGTTATGGTTTTACCTGTTTTAATTGCTTCTGTAAAAAAAAGTTTGAAGGCTGACCACCTCTTTTTATTAAGTTTTCATCATTGCAAAGTTTACAGACTGCACTTTGAAATGATATTAATAAATGATTCTAATGCAATTTGCCATTCATTCTGACTGGTAACAAGACACATGCTTGGTTTGTGATTTGTGATTCATCTGGAACTTGTGATTCATTACTTGTAACTCATTCTGAGGAGTTTCAAATCTTTGCAGGTGTCTTTGAAAATATTAAGGAGCAGTTTAAAACCTCAGCATCCTTTTTTAAATGTTGATTACATTTTTAGCACAGTTTGTATGTTCAATGGAAAGTGTTCTTTTTAAAATGAAGTTGGTTGTTCAGCCAAGTTATATTTGATTAGTCTCAGATGGAAGATGAAAAATCTTTTCTCAATGATTTAAAATTAATCAGTTGTAGCAGTTTAAAATCAGGTCTGAGAACAGTAATTTTTTTTTTCATCTTTTTAAAACACCAATAAACTAGATTTTTTAAATATAAAAAATATCTTTTGATCTTTGAAAAATCTTTAGACTAATATTTGGCAGAGGAAAAAAGACTGTTGCCAAAAACTATTTAAAAACGATAAACTAATTCCTTCTGAAGATTTTTTTACAATGTCAAGTCTAAGGTTTGCTTTCCTGTGACTATACATTCAGTGGTGTGGGCTTTTTCTTTTCTTTTCTGAGATGTTTTACTGTTCAAGTACATTGCTTTTTAATTCTACATTTTTATTCAATTCAAAATCATTTCTTGAAATTTAAAAAAAAGTGAGATAAATTTTTAGATCAAATGTCTGGAGCTGGCTCTCCAGGTGAGAGAAATAATTTGTTGAAAAGTATAAATTAGTTGTTTGCCTCTTTGTCAGTACCAAAATACTTGTATGTAATATAATTATAAATGGGCAAGATGAACAATCTGTTAACTACTACAATTCGATTTTCCTTACTGCAGAGTTGATACTAAAACATTTCATTTTAATGAAGCCAGGTCTTTAAAGTCAACATCTTGTGCTCCAGGCCAACTAGCAATCTGCATATTCACAAGTCAAAAAAGTGTTTTGAATACAGCAGCAAGGCAAAGATTTACATAAGCCTGTTTTCAAGAGCAATTTAAAATCCAATTTTTAATCTTTCATGAACACATTCCCTGTGGCTAAGGAAACTTTTGGAGGTAGATTATGGAAAAGAAACCCAAAAAAAGAAAATCTGTTGGCAAAGGAGAAGGTTTTTTTTTTTTTAATCCTTTTTCCTTTTTTTTTTCACACCATTGTATTCTTACCTTTTAACTGACTGAAAACAGAGACATTTATTGTGATGCCTGTTTGGCCTGCCTCTGGATTCAGGCACATAAATATGATATTGAAAGTGGAGTAGGAATTTTTTTACTCAGCAAAGGGACATAATGTAATTCCATTTGCAAACCAGCCTC
>BLXT01001944.1:779819-790754 GCA_019648995.1 Plakobranchus ocellatus
CAAACTATCAGTGGGAAGCCTATGAACTAGATAATCTGTTTGAATCTGACTAAAATGGTTTGGATTGGATTATTTTACTTCGTGATATGTCAAATTCTGTCGTCAAGTTGTAATTTTCTAAGTATTATACACACAAACAACGCTGAACAAAACAAACACGCACAACAGAAAAAAATGATAAACAAGAAATCCATGATCTTTGGAGGTCTCCTATTCTTCTAGACCCAAATTTGGGTGCATTATGTTTCTTCTTTGTTGGCAAAGCCTGTTCAATACTTTTCAAGACTTTATGCTTCCCTTATTTCTTCTCAAGATCCAAAAGAAATGGTTTTCAATGATTTTCACCATTTAGCTCACTTTCACCCTGAATAACATGGGTCAAATGACCCAAATTCACAAAACGAAAGATATCATACAAAAGCTTATTCATTTCCCTAACTGTCCTGTAAATATCACATTGTAAGCTCAAGAACAAGCAGAGAAATAATTTTTTTTGTAACACACCCTCGTATTTCTGAACCCTGCCTTGGGGCATGTGGACTGAAGGGAAACTCTGTAAAACCAGATGTGGAAGAAAAGTGTTAAGGTAAACAAAACATTTGACTATCCATATAAATGCTAAGTTTTTGAGTCCTGTGAGCCTGTGTGTGCTTTGCAAGATCTAGGATTTATTGAGCAGTTCAAATCCAGCAGTATGTTGTTGTAAGGGCTTTGCAAATAGTACTGGTACTGAGTTAAGAGCAGTATTGATATCAGTAGTTTTATTAAGTATAGGTTTTGTTTAAAAAGAATGTCATTAACCTTAAATTTTCTTTTTATGACTTAATCCAATTCTCAGAGATGTGACAGTCAAGGAAAGCAGGGCTATATAATTAAAATTGGCACAGAATGAAAAATTGCCATAAATTTTTTTAGTACAAAGTACAAAGTTGTCTTTCATTCCATGTATTGCCATACGTTTGTCAGAAGTGCTGTTTTTCAGCAGTTAAGCTGTTACCATATAATTATACTATTATCATTTAACTGCACAAGTCAGTTTTTGAAAATTGAAATAAGGCATCTCCTATTTATACAGAAAAGAAAAAAAAAACTCTGGCAGCTTTTTTTCAAAATGTGAGTCATATTGTTAGGCTAATTTTTTTCCTAGTTGACCTTTCAACTGACTTATTGATTAAGGGATTTGAGAACTCAATCTGGCAGTATATATGGCATTGTAGACAAATGACTAGATATTGGGGGGGCTGACTTTTTATATTTTCATGGAAGTTAAAAAATTTTTAAACTTTGAAACACAATATTTTGTAGCAAATTTTTTTCTCACTTACATTTTTCTTGTTTTTTTTTACTCTCACTCAGGAATCTTTCAAACTAAAGGTGAAAGATTTTGTACAGCGGTATGCCAAAAGATGATGACACCTGAGCTATTAGTTTCTGCTGCTGAATGTGATCCTAGGGGGGACAGTGACAATAACGGCTTTAGCTACAATCAGTGTAGACATCTTTTGGTCGCATAGTTTTATGTTGCTTTTTATGTTTTCTCCCACGTTTTTTTGTTTTGTTTTGTTTTATAGCAGTATAGCTGTGAAGACTTTTTGCCATTTTTTTAAATGTGTGGCCTCATTGCAAAATTGGATTTTTCTGTGGAAGCATCAGCCATGGAAACATAAATATTATGCTTTCTAAAGAGCACCAGCCATTGATCTGTCGTAGACAGTTATAAAGCAGTATTGTCCATAGACTAATTACTAACAATACTGCCTTTCATTTTGCTGTCGCGGAGATTTTGAGGATAGTCTAAAACAATGCAAGACCTGCCTAACTTAGTGAAGAGCAGTACGGTTGGTATAAATCGATGGATGACTCTGCTCTTCACTTAGCTACAGCACATTATGAGTGAATTTGAACGTAAAATAATTGACTTGCTCCTGAATCTGAAACCGTTTCATTTGGCAGTGACGCCACACAAGTATGTTTACAATTGTTTTTAAGGACTTCTTTTAATTTTGTGTTAAAGAAATTAATCTATGAATTCATATGCAAGCTTTGATTACATGGCCATCTTTGCTACTCACCTAAATGAACCTATCTAGGGAGACATACCCGTTTTGACCAGCTGGCGCTATCATTTGCATATTCAGTTGCTTGTGCATTGCATTATCTTCATATTGCTGATTTAATTCAGATCTTTTGAAGTTTTGTTTTTGTTTTCTTTTTATTTATTTCCTTGTTTTAAGTATTAATATGAATAGCAATGCATCTTAAAATTAAAAAAAAAAAAAAAAAAGAGAATGAGAATTTTTTATCTGAGCTCAAAAAAAAAAAAAAAATGGCCAATATTATTATTAAACAATCAAAAGCTGTGTGACATCAGTTTCACCAGGTAGAGTTGATTGATGTAAGATCCTTGCAGAACAAGGGCTGATTAAAACAAACCCAATTCCTGATTTCCCTGTTTATGTAGTGTGAGAAAAATACATATTCTCATTTGAAATGTACTAAATGTACATAGGTCTTCTATTGCATTTGACACTTCTAGGGTTAAGAGACATTGAGCCCCATGGCCTATGGCCCTTGCATTGTCTCAACAAAGTGTGAAAAATTGCTGAGACCTCATTGATAAAGTTGGGAAATTTATGCAAATTTCAACAGAAAAAGAACATGGCATAATAATTTATACGTGTACCATAATCACCCCCTCAATTAGATATATGGATGCCTTTTAAAATCCTAGTTAATATTTTTCCACTCCCTGAATTTTCACCTGCTTGGAAAATGGGTTTTTTTTGATATATATGCTTTTTCAGACTCGATGTGAATAGAGGTCTCAATAGTCGTTTAAATAAGCCTGGTGCTGATGGCTTTCTGCTTTAGTAAATAGAGATCTTATCTTTCTCAGGTGAAAAAAGATTCTTTGATGAACAATTTGTTTATCGGTGATAGCAGAAATCTACATTGTGTTTCATACAGCCTCTTCACTTTAAGTTCAAGTTCTCTTGGGCTTTTTAAGCCTCATCAGGATAGGCGCATGCATCTGCAGATTTAACAGTGAGGTAACTAACCACATTGCAACAGAGATCCCCCTAGAAACCATGAAGAACTGGATCAGTTCTGGGTTCTGCTGCTGTCATTTCTGATATTTATTTCCTGAATTGGAGTCACCTCGGCTTTTTTTGGTATGAAGCATATTGCTGAAAGAAACGAGTTATAATTGATTTATTAAAAACAAGAACAAAAAGGGAGAGAGAGAGAAAGAGGGAGGGAAAGCTGCTTCTCAGACACTTTGTTCCTACATTCTTATGCAAAATATATGTTGTTTTATTTATGATTGACGGTTGTTGTGTGAATGTGTTAAACACTGAACTTTTGCTCCCCATTAGGCACAGGTGGCACAGTCACCACAAACTCACTCTGAGATCAACAGGATAGCTTCTGTTTTGAGTTTGATTTTGAATCCCACCATCAACATCCTGGCTTGAAGGGGGCCTGAAAGTCTGAGATCACTTTGTGGAGGGACTTATGCACCAACTCCATCCCACACTAATGAGATAAGATATACTCATATGTACAGCTATGTAATTATTTTTATCACCCTGTGCAAGGAGTGAGTAAGAAAGATCAAATTTATGGTGTGATTGCTTGAAAACAGGATGATAAAACTTTTTATGTCATGGTTTTTATAGTTTGTTGTTGTTTGTTATGTTGGTAAAGTGACTTAATGCTTTACAATTGTTATTATTGTCTTGTTATTAAATAGTCTTTAAATCTCTGCAACCTCGAAAAATTAATCCAGGATTTAGGAACCAGAAATTAAGCATAATCATTGTCTGAGAAATGAGAGAGACAGAACTGCTGATTTTGTCAATGATATGAGCTTTAAAATAAGTTTAAACCATTTACATTCTTGGTGGTCTTCGCTTTTCGGGCATAAGACTATTAAACTATTAAAGTGTAACTGGATGATTACAACACAGTAGAACAGGAATGCAAGCCGTGGATGCTAAGGACTCTAACTTCTAAGGAAAATTATGTTTTATTTCAGGCATGTCTCATTAGAGATATGAGTACCAAGCGCAATGAAATATTAATGAAAGAGACTTAAAGTGTAACTGGATGATTACAACACAGTAGAACAGGAATGCAAGCCATGGATGCTAAGGACTCTAAGGAAAATTATGTTTTATTTCAGGCATGTCTCATTAGATATGCAGTACCAAGCGCAATAAAATATTAATGAAAGTTTTTTGTTGTTTTTTTAATCTTTTTCATTACCATTTTTGCTTTCTTTGGCTAAGCATTGATGGAAAAAGATTTAAAACCGGTAATACTATATAAGTTTAGTGGATATTGGGTTAAATAACATATTTAGCCTCATATTTATTTTTTTGTAGAAATGACATGAGGAAGTAATTTTAGTATCTAGACTTACAATAATACATGTAATCGTATATACATATATGCAAATTTGCTGACCACAGAAATTGTAACGTTTAGTAAATCTACATTGTAAATCACACCCAGGGGGGCTTTTTTTGTGGTCCTTTTTAAATTTTATTTTGACACAACAGGCTAAATTTGATCTCTGGTCAATTCTCTGACCAGTTATATATAGTACTAGTAGAGCATCCTGGTTACCACATGTATCCAACTCTCCTTTCGTTTTTACACTTCTGCTTCGGAGTGGCTGTGCAGCTGCCTGCCCGGTTGCTATCTCAATAAGATCTAGTTCTGACCATCTTGGTTTTGGGAGCCTCCTGCAGCCGTAGCAGGCTGTACATCTCCTCAATGGATCCCACAAGGCTGAGGCCTTTTTCTTCCACTTGTTCACTACTTTCTTCTCTGTTGCCTGAACTCTCCCTCCCTTATTTACTCTCATTGCTCTCGATCCACGTTGGGGTCAGTATATACATAAACTGCTGTGTAAACCTACCAGAAGGCTAACCATTCATTTCAAATATATCTATCAGTATCAACTTTATTCACTAAATTAGCTGAAAATTTAAGTTTGCACTTCACTAGAGACCACCAGTTTGATCCCAACATCACTGCTCCTAAGCAGTCACATTGTCTTTTCATCTTTGCAGTTTATTGCTTGCCAAAGGTGCTTATTGTATTTTCCTTTTCCCCAAATTTTGTTTACATATTACATGTATTTATTGCCATTGGAAATTCCCAGAAATTAGGGTAGTAGGATGTTATTATAAGCTAGTGAAAGTATTCGAAATTTTGAGATACTTTAAAGGACAGGCAGTATAGGCCTTAAAACGAGATTCAAAGTGGTGACCTTAAATGTGTTTTTCATTGAACTTTACTGTATTGCCTTTTTTTATTTGATAAGAATGTGTGTACATTTGATTATGTATGAAAAAAATATATCTTTTAAGGAACTCTACTTTAGGCTCTAGGCATTTGAAGCCCTGACATGAAGAGTGTGTTTCGTATCCAACACTAACATTTAACAACATACATTGTAATGTATATAAAAAGTAATTGAAACTTTCCGTTTTCTGTGTGGTAGTGACTGATATTGGCAAGTCTGCATTAAACATACCCGGTACAAATAAATAATATAATAGTTTACTATTAATTTCGCTAAATAATTAGTTGAAATTCAATCCATTATTTATCCAGGTATTATTAAGATATTTTTCTTAGCACTAGCAGTCTATCTGCAACCTAGGCATTTAACTCATAGTCATATGATATGTACATGTACTATTATATAGGCAACTTGCCCAAAGTAAACCTTCGTCCAGGGTCAGCACCTGTTGTGATCTCAATTTTAATTCCTTGCAGTTTTCGAATGTCAGGAATCATTGAAAAGCAACAGTAAAAATTTTTTTTTTTTACATCCTTTTCATTTGGGTCTTTTTTGCTCTCCAATTTTATTAACATTGCATGTAGCAATGTTCTGAATAGTCCTATCAGCATTTCTTATTGACTCCTAATGCTTTCCATTTGGTCAATAAAAAACATCTTTTCTCTAATTCTATATTCTAAGGGACGTGTTTCTTGGGCATTAATTTTCTTTCTACTTTTTCTGTCTCTATATCCTTGTTACATGTTCTCTCTCTCTCAGACTTGTCCCCTGTACCCAGTATTTATCAAGTTGTCTAGATTTTCCTCATCATTGTTCCATTCAAGTATATTTAGGAATGAAAAAAAAAAAATTTACAAGATAGGGCTGCGTATATTTAGTATTCCAATATTGCTGAAGATGCACACTTTAAAAAGGATAGAGGAGCGGTGGAGGTGAGAACTGAACAAAAGAGGATTTTCCTTCTTTGCTTTTGTCTTTCAACACAAAATGAATACTCCTTTCAAGTCCATATATCTGACGTGCTTTACTACGATATGTGTAGCGGTTGCGAATCTACATCACTGAGGTAACTCAAAATATATTTAAAGTGGAGAAGTAAATATTCCCAATGCATGTACTTTATGTACAGAAAGGCTTTTGCATGTCTAGCGAAACTTCACATAGAGGGGTGAGTGTTTTTGTTCTTTCTAGTTAATCATTTAAATTTAAAGTCAATCATGCAAAACTGCAACTCTACTCGTTTTGTCAGGCTGCTACACATACGACACCTCGACTTGTCAACTTCCCTTTGATTTGCAAGTTTGGTTGTTGAATAAATGTAACAGGTTTCTTCCTGTCAAACTTTGCAATTTTGGCTGCATGCTATTTCTTTTCACAGTGATGTCAAGTACTAAAGTAGGCTTTGTTGAGGTTGTGAAAAAATGGTGATCTCAGAAAACATGTCACATTTGTTGGCAATATCTTTTGCCAACCCCTTGTGAAGTCAAAATAAAATGGGTTTTACTTTATCGCAATGTTTCCTTTAGAATTTCATAATTCCTGCTTTAAAATAAAATTAAGATATCAGAACAGATTCAAAGCACTACATGCACACAAATGGATTGAATGCAGTGGAATAAAAAACACAACTTTCATATCTGACAGGTTGGTTTAGGGTTTTCTCAAGTTGCAGCATAAATGCAAAATGTTCATCACAGAACAAGTCCATGGCGTCAGAAATGGTCTTGATAGTATCATTTTTTTCTCCTTTTGACTAATATTTTCTTTTTTTAGTTCTTACGTGAAACTTTCTTAGTATAGAAAAATCACAGTCTCCCTTTTTACTTGCAATAATCTCAGATAAAGACTCTCCAGTAGATTTCCAAACAAGAACTTGAATGAATAACTTTTTGGATTTTGATCAGGAGCTTGGTTTGTACATTATGAGAATCTATACCCAGTATTTATCAAGTTGTCTAGATTTTCCTCATCATTGTTCCATTCAAGTATATTTAGGAATGAAAAAAAAAAATTTACAAGATAGGGCTGCGTATATTTAGTATTCCAATATTGCTGAAGATGCACACTTTAAAAAAAATAGAGGAGCGGTGGAGGTGAGAACTGAACAAAAGAGCATTTTCCTTCTTTACTCCACACAAACTAGTAATGTGTATTTCCAAAATCTTTGGTTCTCAAATTTGTCTTTTCAGTTTGCATTTGAACTCCTAAATTATGGAACTTTTGAGAATGAGATGTTGAAGATAAATTTTAAGAAGAAACAAAGCAATTTAATTCATCTATTCCATTAAAAAAAATTGCAGATTTGTTAGGATCATGTATACTGTGTATACTGATTATATGAGACACTTTAAGAATGACCTTAAAAGCTTTAGTTTACTGGCTATTTGAGTTTAACCACTGAATTGCAAAATCTTAATTACTTTTCTTGAATTGAAGACAAATGTGAACAATAATTTTCAAACTGATGGCAGAAGTGTATTAACATGTCATATGTTTTTAGGAACTTACAATTGAATAAAATGAACAGTGAAAAACAGAGGGAAAGTATTGTTTTGGGTAAAGAAAATAGTCTACATTGTAATTTATCTTTCCATCCGAGAATGTGATTGGTGTGTGTAAAGTCATTTTTCCCCAATTTACTCTTACACCTAAAGCACCATTATCCTTGCATTGAGAAAGACAGATTTTTACCCTTATGTTCAAAGTCATAAAGACTTCTCCAGTCCCATATGGAGGTAAATCCATTACAATGTATTTTTATGATGATGATATGTTACAAACCTATTCAGAGTTTAAATCATGGCAATTCGCATGTGTGGTGGATAGGCCGAGTACTGTGAGGGATGGCATATTTTGGCCATTTTTAATTTCCGAATCCATTTCCTCCATAGGCTTTTGTTTATTTGGCAAGGCCCAAAATAAAATGAAAACTTTGTTAATGCAATTTCATATATTGAAATGTAGGATGATAAAGCAAGAAAAAAAAGTATTTGTAATTATGTTCATAATTATACCAAAGCATTATTTTGAGAGCCAAATAAATTTCCATGTATTTTTGCTAACATTAACAAGATGAGGAAATAAGTTCAGCCATTGAAATCAGAGAATTGCAGGGATGGGAGCAGGGAATGTGAGCTATACTGAAAACTTGTTGGAATGGAACACTACAGACACATGGATTAAGACATCCCCTTTTTTTTCTTGTCGTCACACTTTAGTTGTTTTTTTATGGAATTCTGTTTCAATACTGAAGGTTTCCCGGCCCTTGGATTGAGATTTACTTGCAATCCTATTGAATGAGTACTTATAGTGACACACTGACAGAATGTCAGACGGACTAAATGATACTGAATTTTAACTGAAAATAAATTTGAAATTGAGCCTTCTTCATGCTCACACTAGTCACAGGCTCAGATCTTCATTACTCTTTAACTAGTAGCCTAAGGAGATTAAGGAGCGGGGCTAATTCAAAAAAGACGTTGCATTTCATTTTTTTTGTGGTACATGTAGAAATAATACCCCACTCAAATTACACAGGTTAGAAAAAACTTCATTGAAACCGGTTCTCTGCTATGTCCGTCTCCAAATGTTGCTCACATATTTTAATAGGTTTATAATTTCAATCAAATGTGAATTGTCTTTTTAAGTTTTTAGCCACGCCATTTGGCAAGGCTATCACCATGTGCATGTTTTATAACATTAACAAAATGTGTAATGTTTTGTCAGTTCAGTGAACATGTCAATGTCATGCAGCTGCAAGAATATGAATACGTGTACATGTATTGCTTCAGATTTTCGTTGTGTAAATTGGAGACAAAAAGTGCCGTTTGTTTCGCGAAAAATGTACCTTGTGAAAATTAAAACTTTTTTGTTTCTGCATCTCAATCACAATAAATATAACTTGAAAAAATAAATTGTACGCATTTTATTTATTTGAATAAATGTGTGCATTTGCTAAAAACTTGTTTTGTTTTATGCTCCTATCATTATTTACCAGTAATGAGCAAAGGCCACTGTCCATGATTGATAGTTATACGTTGCCACACCATATGGCGAATTCGCTTTGCGGCTTTTCCATGTCCATGAATACGGTATTGGTATGGCTTTTAAAATCAGAAACCCTACAGTAAATTCTTCCCCTTCTGCACTGGTAGACATTTTTGTTTTGACAGGCCAAGCCTTGAACAGGGTGTCCAGGGAAATTGGAAAGTTGGAAAAAAGTCGGATTTTTAATTCTTGGTCGGAAAAGAAAAATTGCCTGAAATTGCCTGACGGGAGTTGGTTAGGTTCGTTGGCGGCATTAAAAATGCGAATTTATCGAAGTGCGGCATGTACGACTTCGTTTTGTTTTGTTGACCTAGAAGCGGGCAGCGCATGCGCATATAGACGATGCTTATATTGATCGTTCCGACCTGAGGCCTATGTAGTATTAGGCTATATATCGTTATCTTTTAACAATATTGTTGATATTGTACCGCGAGACATGTTTGCCATGCCTCATTTACTTAAAGTTGGATATTGTTACAGTTTACCACTTCAACAAACACTTGTAATTTGGCATTCACAAAGGATGATCAACTTGTTTTCATATTAGCATAAGATTAAGATTTCTAGATCTGCTTCTAGGATTGCAGCTGTAGGTAGATCTATCTGTGCGATAAGTGTTCTCTAGAGTGTTGTACAAGAGAATCTCGACGGACTTAACTGATCAAATCTAGGCCTAGCCCTAGAATCTAGCTCTAGATCTAGATTAGATTACGATTCTAGATGAGACTATAATTTAGAATCTTGATCAAGACAATAGATCTACATAAATTTTTAGATCTAGATCTACAATCAAAGGATTTTGAACAGCCTCTTAGATCTACTTATTCACGTCATTGTAAAGACAATGACATTCATCATGGGAAAGTGTTATTTTATTCCCGAGTGGTTGTCGGATCCAAAATTTTCTGAATGGTTGATGGAAATTCCTAATGAAAAGACGGAATTTCAATGTATTGTAAGTACTGATCACAGACCCTTATTATTGGACAGTCTGGCATCAAAGCACTAATTTCTCATATGGACTCTAAAAAGCATGCAAAGGCACAAGCCAGTAGTTGTGGATCTAGATCTTTGTTATCCTTTGCAAAGATAAGCACAAACAGCACCAGCTTGAGTGCGACTCAGTCACCAGGATGTGTAACTTCTAAAATTGATCAGCCTGGACCTTCTATGCCCAACACAGATTTGGCCCTTGAAAGTGGGCCTAACTCCAAACAACCTGCACCTCTCATTATGAGGTATTAAACTTAAGGCTGTTAAGTTCTCTTTTTTTTCTGCTGCTACTGTTTTTAGGCCGTGATAATGGTAGGATTTTTAAAATTATGGTAGGATTTTTCAAGACCTGACTTCCCTGGACACCCTGCTTGAAAGACTTTTGCCTTGTGAAGTTATATCAAGTTTCACTCTTCTGAGTTGTAAAAAAAAGTCTGGATGGATAAAGATTGCTTAATAAAACACATTGCAATGGTGTGGTATTCAAAAAGTTTATGAAGGTTCAATTACATATGTGTGTGATAGAGAGAGAGAGAGAGAAAAACAAAAATAAAAAATAAAAAATAAAAAGGGGGGGG
>BLXT01001944.1:965149-977649 GCA_019648995.1 Plakobranchus ocellatus
TCAGACGCCACTCCGAGCCTGCCCGGTGCCGGGGATTTCCGAAACGTTCTCAAGAAAAACAAGGCTTGAAAGGACAACTGCACTCGACACTGACTTTCTGGCCTTTTCTTTTTTTTTTTTTATTGAAAATTGTTATCATCATTGTTATTATTATCAACGTTAATGTTAAATCACCTCCACTGACTTTACAATATTGCACTTTATTGAGTCCACATTCACCTAATAAATGTGAAAATAACATTACAATGATTGTGCAATGTTTTCATGTGGTGGGATTGCCTCGGGAAAAAGGCCTTTTGGGACAAGTGTTTCACGATCTATTGTAAAACTGTTTGTTCTCGCTAGATTAGACCCTATATTGCTACAACATGTCTACTGAGTATTTATTTCACTCCTATCACTGTCTAGCGGTCACGATACAGGCAGATGACCTGCACCATCTCGGTGAGTGTGTGCAACAAACATACTGAAAGTGTTTGAAATGGTTGCTATCATGAGACTGTTCTCTAACTCTACTTTTTTTATCAACTAGCCAAATCACCTACAAATTAACCAACCAGTTAGCCAACCTATCAACTAACCAACCAAACCAGCAGCCACCTAACCAATCAACCGAACAATTCATCAAAGAACCAATTAACCAACCAACCTATTGAGCAAACAAACCGACGGACTAACCAAACCACCAACCGGCCAACGACCAGCCAAGCCACCTGATCAACTAACCAATCCAACCACTTATCTAACAACTTATCTAATAACCAATAAAACAATTAAAACAATAATAAAACAATCCACCAGCCAAGCAAACCACCAAAATATTGAGCAATCAAACAAACAATTTCAGTATCCAACTTTTCGCATTTTTATTTTGTGTAGATTTTCTGTATTCATTTTTCTTTAAGCAGAAGCCAAATTCTGTACTCAGATCTGAGCATAACACCTGAACATGCTAGCAGTTTATTTTCCTTTTTATTTAAAAAAAAAGGCAAATACCTCTTTTCTTATCATCTCGTTAGTGCAGAAATTGCTTAGGTTGAAGGGATTATCATAATGCATTACTCTTTCTTTACAGTACTTTGCATTTATAGTTGACACACATGTTGTCAAAGATCTAGCCCTTTCTTTAGGCTGCACAATAATTATGAACTTGAATTTGATAATCAAGTGATCTCTTATTGTGAGTTTTATAATCATCGTATTCATAACAAGAATCACGTTTTTATGTGTGTATCCGACTACCTTATTCTTTATTATTAATTGTTACCAGATTTAATTCTATATGTATTTATGAAGTTGTTTTTTTTTTTTTGCAACATGTGAAGTTTATGAAAATGTCATAGGTCTACGACAAAATGCTGGGTTTTTTTATTGCCCAACACAAAGTTATGAAAATATTTTCCTATTCTTTTACTTTAAACAGTGCTTTTGTTCCAAAATGGAATATTTGCTGCCTGAAATACAGAAGAATCTCCATAAACCGAAACAATTGGTTCAAAGAAAAATACTATTTTTACCAGAATGTTATGTAGTTTTTATTTTATACTCCTTTAAACAAAAAAATCTGCGTAAATCCAAAGTAAAAGCTATGGTTCCATACATTCAGTTTATTAGGATTCCACTGTATAATAAGTGATGATATATTTTCTTTAATGATATTTCAACTTGTAATCATTATAAGATTTACCAAATCTGATGTTTCAAACTTATATTTATTACAAAAACTATTGGTTGAATTTGTTAAAATACCGTGTCATAATTATACTAAAAAAAAAGAAAGACTTTGAAATGGCTGAAATACTTACAGATAATAGTTACCTTCACATTCTATAGAAATTGGAACGGACACACCTGAGAGTAAATGGTACAAGCTCTGTTATGAAGTCCATGTTTGGTTTTTTTTTTTTTAACCTTTTCCAACAAATCCTTTTAAATATGTCGATAGAAAATTGTTCAAACTGAAATACCAAACTGTCTTTGGCCAAAGGACAACAAAAAAGGGATTTTTTGGAATATATTTGCACTTGACTTTTTGGGGGGAAGGGAGATGCATTTTTCATGTTTTTGTTTGTTAGTATAATTTTCAAACGGTAGTTTTCTTTTTTCCCATTCTATTTTTTTTAATTCCATGACATTTGTTTTATTCAAAGACTATCTATTAGTGTTATGGGGCATGGTGACAATTGGTAAAAGCAGCAGAGCTTGAAGAGTGAATTCTTGCTTGTGCAATCATCTGTATTAGGGTGGGTCTAAAGTAGGTCCAAACTATATGTGAGAGGGTCTGACAAAGTCAGTTGCTTGGCGAAGGGAAGCCAAACGGAGTTATGAGGCCCAAAAGATAAAAAAATGATTACTCTTCCAAAAATAGTACTTTCACTTTTGTCTTGTTCTTCGTTCATTTTTCTTCTTTATACTCAACTCTGAAGTTGAAAAAAAATGCTTCAAAATATTTTATTTCGATTTTTTTAAAGTATATGGTAAGTGAAATTTGACAAATTGTGAGAGACTTTAAATGTGATTTTCTGAAAATCAATTTTCTTGAGTTTTGGAAAGATAAATGTTCACCAAAAAATCCGAAAATCAACATATTGAGGTCAAATAAGTTTTATAGTATTCAGAAAATGCCGCACGATGTGAAAACAGATCAAACTCTATTTTGATACACCTTCACCATGCGACTGATTTTCTCAGACTCACTCACATATAGTGTGAGAAGGACAACTAAGCTGACAAGAACATGGGGGAATCAAAGGTGTAGCGGGCCAGAATATTATTTATCTAATGTATCATATATTAATTTCATTGCTGACAAGTATTACAGTTTCACTCAAACAGTTAGCGTTTCAGAGTGTCTTGCAACCTAAAGCTTTCACATCAGTTTTGTTTTTTATTGTTTCGGTTTTTTTTTCCAGTTGAAAGCTTTAAAAAGAAACAAGACTCTATCTGGATGTAGGCGTTTGCTGTGTAGGTACTGAATTGGTGTCTTTGATTAGCAGGAGAGATTACATACAGCTGAAGTTGCTATTAGCTTCAATTTACTTTGTAAAACATAGATATGAACCCCTTGATGGTATCTACAATGTACTTACTTTCTGAACATATTGTTAACTGAGGACATAATATGAGTATACTGTAACATTCTAGCTGCATGCTGATGTCATTAATTTTAAAACTGTTGGGAACTTACTATTATTTTTCTCTCAAAGGAGACACAAGTCATACAATAGATGGGTTAGAATGTAAAAAAAAAAAAACTTGCATATCACAGACAGATTTAGGGGAAAAAAGCCCTTTAATTTTACTTTCAAAAATACCAAAAAAAAAAGTCCTTGCTTTGTGTCTCTTATCCTTATCTTTTCTTTTTTTTTTTGTTTTGTTTTGTTTTGTTTTTAAAAGCTTGTGAACTGTTCTCTTTGTAAGACTTCCAATTAAAACATGGTTTTAAAAAACAAATAGCCTGCGGATGCAGATGCAGATATTCTGCACCTGGTTTATAAAGAACCCTTAAAGGAATTTTAGTTCTTTATTTGTTAACCCCAGTCTTACCTCATTCCCTACTTACTGAAGTTATTGCTATTATCCTTCCTTGTTGGTTGTTGTTGTTGTTCTTACCACTAGCAATTGTGATATGACACAAGTGCATCACTTTATTTTTTACATTCCCTAACGCAAGATGCGCCGCTACCACAAATTTTTTATAATTTCAATATTCGTGTCAGTCCATTGCTTTTATATATATTTGTGATATACAGCAGCTGTATTATACTTACACGCTTAGTCAATGTTATATTCAGACCTTTTTTGATAAGTATTATTTTGGAGCTTATATATTCATTAAGTTAAGGCAACCATAAAGAATGTGGTTTGTTTGTTTTTTTTCTCTTTTCAAAGGACGAAATGCTTCTAGATTGTAAATTCTTTTGCCTTCTGAACACGTTTAAACCATTATTTGTACCCTTGAAATGATCCTGTAAAATTTGGAAAAATGAAAACTGCATTCATATATATATATATGAATGCAGTTTTCAGCATACCATGTTTAGGTAATGTCTCTTCTAAGTCTTTTGTCTTTTTGACCTTTCCTATGTCCTATAGTCAGATCAAATAGGTTTCAAGATTATTTTGATATTGGATTGATTTTTTTTATTATTTTTGTTTTGTTTTGTTTGTTTATTTTTTTAACTTAAGAGTTTTCAACTTTTTTGCATTTTTCACATTGCAGTTACATCAAACTTTTTTAATAGAGTTGTCTTATTTTGAAAAGTCTTGAACTTTCACTTTCTAGATACATACAAATGGGCATTTTAAGTGAGACATAATATGTTTAAAAAGCTTAGTTACTAGCTAGCAAGTATTTACTTGTCAAACTAGGAAAATAGGACTTTGATAACGCTCTGTAGTTTCTCTGCCACTGCCATGAATTCATTGTATTGTACATTAAAAATCTGATTCTGGTGTGAATTGTTTCAATTAAGTGATAGAAAATCTTTACAAGTCAGTTTTTGGCGAGTCAAAGATGCTTTCAGAAACAGAGTTTTGGTTGAGGAAGCAAGTTGTATATTTAACAACATTCCATATTATTAACGTTTTATACATGTATGTGTTATTGTCATTATGGTCATTCACAACGCTTGATATTACTTCTTCACCATTCCAAATTTTGATGTTTATATGAAAAAATATTTAGAGGAAAGATAAAATCTTTTAAATGTGAAAATTTACTTTTTTTATTTGTTTATTTCTATAAACAGACTAATATATATATTTTTTTTCTAGTAACATTCTCTCTATAGAGAGAGTAGCAATTGTCTTTTTTTTTATTATTGTCACAAGTGAATATGTTCATGTTGGAGAAGGTTTCAGATTATTATATTTATATTTTTGTAACATGCATCGTGTTCACAGTTTTTTTATGTCATTGGCCTTGTTTTCTGTTCAATGCGATTTCATCCTCACCTTTAAACATTGGGAGAGTTTGAACCTCTGTGGCTCACTGGCTAGCACACTCGCCATGAACTCTGGAGCAAACTTTACTGATGCAGGTTCAAATCTGAGCCCTTCATCAATGGTTTGAGATGGCCTGGCAGCGCACTAATCCACAAAAAAGATTAAAAAAAAAATAAAGCAACTTATTTTTGAAACATCCTAAACAAATCAGTTTCTTCAATGTTACCAAGATAGGGAGTCTGAGTCAGGGGCAATGAAGCATTTTGAAAAAGTCAGCTTCAACTCACGAGTAAGTCTGCCATTTTTCAAAATTTATGGCATGCGTATATTAAAAAAAAAAAACAAACGTCTTTTTATGATTCAAACTATATCATTTCTGAAAAGGTTATGAAAAAAAAAATGAATGCCGAATCTAAGTTTGGATGAAATTAATGTCATTATTGATAATATTTGTTAAAATATGAAGTACTTGAAAAAGCATATATCAATAACTTAAGAAAAAAAGTATTAAGAATCTTTAATTAGCCTGGTATTGTACAATTGTATCTAGCTCTACTTATTGTCAGCTCTACAGTCTATGCTCTCATTGATAAATCTCTACCGTTTTTTATCCTAATAAATAGACAAACAATTCCTGACATAATGCGTTTATCAATGGAGGTTATTGTTTCTCTCTGAGGTTAACTTTACGTGAAAACTGGACAATATTTTCAAAGGTGTGAAATCTTTTTCCCAATTTGTGATATTGAATTCTCTTTTGGTGAAGTAAGCAAAACAAATCGTTGGGTGTGTTGCTCACATTTGTTCATACATTTCACATCACTTTCTTGGGTGTTTCACTGCTCTGTAGCATCACAACACATCCTTTAAAGACTCGATAGTTGTTAATCAAAGAAAGATAGTGATTTTTTGATCACTTTGGTTTTTTTTACAAAGTTTAAAACATGACACATCTTTATGGAGTTCACATTGTGTTAAAAAAAAGTTTTGTATTATATGAAATGCTTGTTGTAGAGAGTTTTCTTTTTTGTCCATATACTTTACTGCAAACTTGGTTCAGAATATTTTTTTTTCCTCTTTTTTTTCCTCTGTTTGTTTTGATATACACATTCCTGAAATGTTTTTACTGGAATTTTGGGCCAAACCTGTATACGTTGTTTTCCCCCTGATCCTTCACTTTAATTCTGTGTGTGAAAATTGAAATATCCATACAGGAGACATGACATGCCATAAAGAGAAATAAACCGTTTTTTTTTTATCTAATGGCTTTGGGCTTTATACTATAAGTATTGTGTTTGCAATACACGATAATTTTCTGAGGCTTGTTTACTGGCAGTTGTTTCTTCGGCTGTATGATGGTAGCAGTTGGGCATTTATTGACGAGGTCGTTAATAATATTTATGGTGGCGATGATACTGTGATAATCATGGTGGGGATGCATCAAACCAGGGTCCAGGTGATGAAGACAAAGATGGTCAAAATGATGATGATGATGTTGATGATGATGATGATGATGATGATGATGATGGTAATGATGATGATGATGATGATGATGATGATGATGGTAATGATGATGATGATGATGATGATGGTAATGATGATGATGAAGATGATGATGATGATGATGATGATGATGGTAATGATGATGATAATGTTGATGATGATGGTGATGATGATGATGATGATAATAATGATGATGATGATGGTGATGATGATAATAATGATGATGATGATGGTAATGATAATGATGATGATGGCAATTATGATGATGAGGATTGTTATGACAGAGATCAACCGCAAGTCCTCCTGCTGCAACCGAGTTTGTTAAGGACCGCTCTAAACGTTGGTAAAATAAGGATATTATAACTTAAGGCAATAATTTAGCAACATAGACTAGTATATTAAAAGGTAATAGTAATAAAATCAATAATCGACACAATACTGCAAGAAAGTGATAGTGGTACTGGTTGGTATGAGATGAAGATGTTATTCAATTATTTCGAGAATGCTACATCAAGATGCCATACTAGACTTTACAAACATAATTCAACTGTAGCCATTAATTCAACTAACCAACTGAACAGCTGTGATAGATGTTCTGAGAAATAAGATCAATATCTGTAGGATGTATGTATCCGTGGAGTTGCCAGGATCGACCTGGGCTTTTCGATGAACAGGACAAGCAGAAACAGTAGCTGGATCTCGGGAACCAGAAGGGAATGAGCGGAGGCCAGCAGCTTAGGCCTAGGGAGCCACTAGCACAGTTCTTGCACGTGACTTTAGTAAAAAAAAACAAAAACAAAATGAGGAAAATCCCCAAAACATATCAGCGGTATACAGACGCCATTGTTAAACAAATGAGGCACAATATATGACATCGCTGGCCTCCGGCCGCGTCGTTAGAAATTAAACCTTACGGCTCACAAACTCGTATTCTACCAAGAGCAAACAATTACAGATTAATATGTCCTAATTAGATCAAGGACTATGAAAATAAATTAAAAATTTGGGCTACGAATCTTTCTAGAGGTCTCAAACTCGCACTGCATTTCATGCGGTAATACATCTACGTTACAGATTAGAGAATAACATCCGCACTCTAATAATCTTTAAATACTGCAATAACAAACTTATTAACGGTTAAACAGCCTAAAAACTTTACAATTTGCAGGAGTAAAACTAACGGTAGACTTTAAGATAACAAGTTCCCATTCTGTTCTGCAGTTTTTACTCTACTAACTGAAACAGTACCATTTTCTAAACTTTGAACTGAGTCCGACTTAACCTATTTCGCGCAGGAGATGAACAGTCAGTGTTCGAAACCCCGAGCATCAGGACAAACGGCCATGCATTTTACCGAAACTCACCGAAACTCTCCAAAACTCACCGAAACTCACCCTCAAAACTCTCCAAAACTAACCAAAATTCTCCACAATTCAACAAAACTCTAAAATTTCGTAGAAATTTACCGAAACTCATTGATAGCTCTTTTGATCATTGTGGTTCTTCTATCACAAGCATCATTGTCCTCATGTGAGCTGACATTTTCAGAGACAAAATTAATCCACTATGAACTGATTAAAGCTGATTACAGCTTTTTTTCATTTTGAAGAGCAGTATCAGTTTTTTTTATCTAGGCCTAGATAATGCCGACATGTAGTTGCCGATAAACAAGCCCTTAGAAAAGGGGCATGGCTCTCAACTGAAATTCATTGAAAAAAAATTATTAGCGCAGTGAGAAAGACTTTTGCATCTTGAAATAAAAAGATAAAAAGTTGTTTGATACGATATATAGATATGAATTTATTTGAATGGGCAAATTAATAGGGTAGAAAAACCCAGATAATACAAAGATATAACTGGCAGGAAAATCACTGATTTCACTTAAAAAAAAAAAAGGAAACAACATGACACGAAAAAGCTTTTAAAAACATGTTTAAACAAAAAATTAGATAATAACCTTTTAGGACATGATGAACTAATAGTTCGAGATTTATTTTGAACAATAATATCAACTTCGCTAGATATCGACCTGACATCCCTGTTTTGCCTGTATCTCTAAATAGAGCCCAGCGACATGTGCCGTGTTTTCGCTGAACGTATCACATTTCTTCAGTTACCTTTGAGTTTGTGGTAGGAAAATAACAAAGCCAGAGAGACAAAAAAAACCTCATTTTACCCCACATTAAATAAACATTGGGTTTTCCTAATGATATGGGACGAATCTACTTGTGCAAATGCCTAAGTGTGGTGTGTGGAGGAGAGAGAAGAGCTTCCTCGGCGAAAAAATCATAATGAATTGCTTCAGTAAAAATGTAGATCTTCCTACCGGTGTATCCAGTCCTGGCAGTTGGAGCATTCAATGGATCGCGGAAAATCTGTGAATTACTTTTTGCATTTGATGCACGAGAATGGTTACATTGTTTTAGGGCTTTGTTTGGTTTGGCGTGACCAAACTCGGAACCAGAAATGTTGTCTGCCACGTGGCAGATAATTTCTTTTTGTTAAGCAAATCAGAAAGTGAAACGAACTTTCAATGGATTTTTGTCAGCAAACTTCGAGGTTTCCTCCCTCCATCAAACACACGCGCACACATACATATATACACACGCGCAGTCATTGATAGAGTTAAGAATCGCCTTTACTTTTCCTTTGCGCTGTTTCAATGCCCTGATTCATCAACTGAGTTTCGATAAGTTTGGCCAGTTTTGTTGAGCCTCGGTGGTGATTTTCGGTGAGTTTCGGTGAGTTTTGGAGAGTTTCGGTGAGCTTCGGAGAGTTTCGGTGAATTTTAGTGAGTTTTGCATAACGTAACATGTATCAGTCTAGATTGCATTGTAGTTGCGATTGGTGATGACCGACTATGCGCACTAAGACTGTCTCAGGGGATGTCATTGTGAACTCATGCACTTAGTATTTCCTGCTGCAACATTGAGTGATTGATTTTAACGTTTACATAATCATTTCTTTCCTCGCCCCTTAGAAATATATTATCATTATATCGTAGTCTTGAATCAGTTCATATCTCCTACATTCGTTTTTAAAAACTCGAAGTTTTTACCTAAAATTCTAGTCTGTTCTTGTGCGGCATTAAATTAACTTGTGTGATATTTATCCTTTTCCAAATGATATCCACACTGATCGATTGTAATTAATGGTCAATTGTGAGAAACTTTCCGCACAAAAATAATTTTTTCCTTCACTGAAGAGTGCCTCTCTGTAGTGCAACAATTCTCTAATCCGCGGCAGTTTTCAAAATTCTTATAAAAAGTGAAATACTGTTTGACTGTCAGTATAAAGAAAATTCAAATGAAACTGCTTTATAATTATTCATAATTAGTTATTATTCTCTAACAGTTGATGACCAATTACGTTTGTTCCATAGCACGTAAAAAAAGCCTAAAATTTTAGTTCCCCATGTTTTATTGTCAAATTATATTGAAGTATTAAGCATTTTAATTTAAAAAGTGTGTGTATCTAACAGGTGACTTGTGAGTGACATTAACTATAAACATGGATCACACTGAAGCTATCCATTTGGCTAACATAAACAATCTATGCCGATCGTGCACAGTTTACTCTTATCTCAAAAACAGAAAAAAAAAACAACATAAAAGCCATTAAAAATTGATTACGCTTAGGATATGTTATTTTATTTAAATACTGACATTTCACGTGACAACAAATGTCACTCTTATTATATGTGTGTGAAAAACATAGACAGTTTAAGAACCATGAAGAGACGACAGAGTGCGGCCTCCCTTCAAACATTAAGACGAATGGTGGATAGCAACAGTCATAGTTGGACTCAGTAAAGCAGTACATTGACAATCCAGGAATGTGTGACCTGCAGCCACAGTCTCCAACAGAGCACTGGCTGGTTCAGTCTCTTTCTCAACCAGCAAACTCATGCTATCGAACACACACCTAGCACTTCAGACACCACAGAAAAACACCTGGTAGGACACACAGATGCAACACACACATATATTTGAAAACAAATACAAGCAGCACAGAAAACTCAAAAGCAGACAATACTACAGCACTAGACACATTACACCACACAGTCTCGATGGACACAAGCACACACATACACACAACACTCAGACATTTCTAACATTGGAAACCTCCAGAGTTCGGACTTCAGTCACGAAAACCCAAGCATGGACATTACAAATTCAGACCTCTCAGTCCCAAACATTGATTCACACATAAACATGACTGAGAGTATGGCTGAACCCAGTGTGAGCAGTAAACCACACTTCATTACTCCACTGGTTCCCAACAAGAACAGTCAAAGCACCACAAACTACAGACAACTCAACATCACCTATGATGAAGCACATAATAACATTTAATCACTCACTTAGCCTACCAGTAGATAAGCCACTCTTGAAAGATGAGGAAACACTTACACACACTTGGTTAGAAGACAACTTTACGCAGATCCACACAAAAAGACAATAAAATGCACAACTAAGGGACAGCCCATTCTTCTCCATTAAGTCGTTGCGCTAAGAAAACACACATCACAAGTTAAAACACTTACCAAAAAATAATAGTACACATGATAGAAAACATTAGGACATGTGTTGAGGGCACTTTGAAGAATGCAGAAGACATACACTTAGCCGAAGAATTTAACAGAGTACCAACATTTCGTAGACACGGGACTTACTAGAGGGCGGGATTAAAAAAAAAAAAAAGATGAAACTTACAGCGAAGCAGACATTAGCAATGAAGGAGAAATTAGGTATGAGCTGGCAGCAAGGGAGAAATCGCGGGAAACTTTTGAAAAAAAATCAGGTGTTCAATTGCGAAATGAAAATTCAATTAGAAAGTTTTCTAGAGATGCTGTTTCACATTTTGTAGAGATAGGCAACGAAACTCAACGAAACTCTCCAAAACTCACTGAAACACACCGAAACTCACCGAAACTATTACTACCGTAGGCTGAAGCCACCATGCACTGAATGCCCAGGCTTACATGAAACTTGTCAAGCTCGCTTTTAATGGCCTTTTTTTTCCATGATCCTTTTAAATTTTTAGAAAAAAAAAAAAGATTTCGTTTAATTCCTCCAACTGATCATTTCCAATTAAAATTTTCCCATCTCCTCTATTGCGAAAAAAAATAATAATTATAATGAAAAAAGAAAATAAATAACATGGTTTCATTAAACTCGTCCCGTTGATGATGCCCAAATAAAAAAAATTGATTTAATAAGACATTATCATTTTACTTCCCATTGACCATTTAAGAAAGAATTACTTCAGTAATCAATACCTGTCCTAAAATTAACATTAACATAAGAAGTCTGTGCAAACATGCAGGACAAATAACACACTGCATGCGCAGCCCACGCATGCAACACAGCTCGCCCTCTCCTGCCACCACAACAATATAGGCCTACCATAATTATAGAACATAATCTTTTCCTGGCTTCAGAGCACTCGCAAACGGTTACACTTGATAACTGAGTGCTGTGCTTACAAGCGAAACCCTCAGCTAGAAAGGTTTCTTCTTGGTAGGGGGAAAATGTAAAATGCAATGAAATTTTTTTATTAAATAAGTTTCTTGTAATGAGTAAAACAAGAGAGTATTTTACAGTATTAGACAGCTCTTTCACTGAACACGCCACTAACAGAACACAGTTTACCCACCCGGATGTCTGTGGTGCCTAGTTGATATAAACCTACTGACGTTTTGTGGAGCGTTCCTTGTACAGAATAATTATTCAGATTTTAAAAATCCATACTTCTAGTTCGTTTTTTTTCTTCAACAGGTAGGTTCTAATCGCATCTTAGTGAATTTATTTTTCTAGCTAAATCGAAAGAAACAATAGCATTAGCATAATCTGTTCTCTTTATTGATAAGAATAATCTTTTGGCTTGAAGGAGTTTCCAGGAAATCTGAAAATCAGGCCTCAGAACGATTACTAAGGCCATTGGTAACAAGAGATACATCGCAAAATAAAATATGTGCTCTTACTTCCAAAGTTGATAACGTAGAACGTCTGATAGCCATATATCTGAAACAGATAATAGAGGAGGAA
>BLXT01001944.1:991720-1005358 GCA_019648995.1 Plakobranchus ocellatus
CCCCCCTCCCCCCCGCGCCTTAAAGGGGGAAAAAACTTTTAACATTTAATAAAGCACAAACCTGTTGTCAGTTTCAAGCGCACAGACCCTCTAAACAGAAGGGTGTTTGGTTAAACGGTTGTTAGAGTTCCTCTTTGCATTTAGGGCTCGTAGGGTCAACTTTCGTTTTGCGTGAACGGTCCACACCAGTCTCATTTTTTATTAAGTAGTATAAGCAATCGTTCAAATGAGTTGCTTGTGACTAAATTCACATGACACTACGATAATTATGGTTTTCTTTATTTTAACACGCTTTTGAATCTTCGTTTCGTTAGCAAAAGTTACTTAACACCTTAATTTATAGCTGAAGTGTTGAGAAGTAAAAGTCTCTTAAACAATTTTATGTTCTATACAAAGACAGAATATCCTTGTGGACACAAATTCCTCAAAACTGTTACTTGTGACAGGCGTCGTCTCAACATTTCATCGTGAAACTGTTGCTTGTGATATTAAACTCGTTAGAAATCCTCTCAGGACATTATCCCTTCATTGTTCCTTGTGACATGCAAGTCATTAGCGTCATTTGAACAAATTATTTTGCTCAAAAATCTTTTATTTGTGACATGCAACTCTTTGGGGTCCTCTCAGTACATTATTTATCTTGCCAGAGACATTATGGATTCTTTGCCCACAATTATTGCACAGAATCTCAAACTTCTCTTGATAAGCTTACTTTGTATAGCTTTGCCATTTCGAAATATTTTGTCTAGGTACACTTAAGGTCATAACTCTTCTCTGCAGATCATCATTTTGACAACTGTCATTTCGATAATAATTGCATCGACATTTTTGTCAGTTAAGCAGTATACTGTATAGCGGTACAATAGCTCAAATTTCCCCATGAAAGGTTCCAACATTACTTAGCACTATTGACAAATTAATCATCAACTGAGCCTGTTTTGTATGTTCCATGTGTCAGTTTTGTTTGCTTTGTTTTTGTTCCTATGGCCCGCCCACTTAAAAGGTGATCTCAGCCTTTTTGGCCTTTGTCTGCCCAGATGGTCAATGGCGGTGTGAAAAAACATTTTTTTGAGTAAAAAAGAAACATTAACTTGTTTGAAAAGTCTTCAATTCTGAAGTGACTTTTGTAACACCTGATGGTAAAGTGGGCGACAGACAAATGCTTCGACCTTGCCCTCTTTTGGAGCCAAACTGGAGTGACTATTAAAGAGAAAATTGACCGCTAGCAAAACTTCTTTTCTCTTTGTCAGCCTGGAAACAACAGGCCCAATATTCTGTTTTATCTTATTGTCTGTGAACTTATAATGGATGTTATTTTTAAATCACCTACAAGAGAGCTTTTAGCTTTTCACAGCAACCATAGTATTTGGGAATTGATTTTCTTTTTGTTAACGCCCTGCCATAATTTTTGGAGTTTTAGGAAGTATGGAAAATAGAAATTGGAGAAAACTGAGGTTAAAACGCTCGAATCAAATGTGAATTGACTCTTCCGATCCTACAGATGAAGAAATGTCAAAGCAATTATGTTTGCCACCACTTCAACTACAAGACTGTTATGTCCTGCTGGGTAAATTTTTTAAATATGATAATTTTAAAAACTAGTTGCTGTATAACCCGTTATACGAATGAGTGAGTAGAACCGCAACACCGTGATTTAGAAGAAAGAGAGAGAGAGAGAGAGGGGAGGAGAGAGAAAGAGGGAGAGAGAGAGAAAGGGAGAGAGAGAGAGGGAGAGAGAGAGGGAGAGAGAGAGAGGGAGAGAGAGGGAGAGAGAGAGAGGGAGGGAGAGAGAGAGAGACAGAGAGACAGAGAGAGAGAGAGAGAGTGGGTACAGTGCAAAATCCAAATGTCGACATGAGATGCCACCTTAAACATTTTACAAGTAAGTGAACCCTAGAGTCTAGATCTGAATAAAATGCGCGCCATAATGAAATTAAATAAGGTTTCGAGAGATTCCTTATCTATTACTGTATATAGTTGAGCACTTTGAATTCTATTTCACGCAAAACTCATGAACCATAGAACAAATAAACTTCAAATTTAGTATGAAAGATCAGCTGTGGCGGTACAGTGCACTGTTTTTGACTACAATTTCAAATTCTAATTCTTTCTAATTTTATTTGCTTGTATATTGTTTCCTCAAAACATACCCCAAAATTTTACAATCGGCCATGTTGCTAACACTTTGAAATGTATAAATTTCCGGTTCATGAATGTTAACATTGACCCGTTAGAGATACACTAATTGATTGCTTTCATTCTGGGTTGCACTGGAAGCAAAGGTCTAGATTTTAGCTTTAATATCTAAATCAAGGCGTCAGTAGATCTAGATGCAGATAGGCCTGATTATAGATCAAGATCCAAGGCCTAATTAAAGCTTTGCTTTCCTTTTGCACTGTATATCTAAATCAAGATATCATTGTCTAGATCTATATCTAGATGGTCCTGATTAGCCCTACAAATCAACATTCAAGGCCTAATTTTAGCTTTAGATGCAAGAAAATCTAGATCTAAGCTAAGACGATTTCTTCATTTAAGTTGTGCTTCCACTGAGAAAGCTCTCTCTCTCTCTCTCTCTCTTCTGAATAACGGCGTCGCGGTTTAACCCAGCCATAGAAGGGGTTATTCAGCAACTTGTCTATTAATATTTGTGCTTGGCCAAAAAAAAATATACGAATACAGTAGACAAAAAAAAACAAAACAAAAAAACATGCACACACAGACACATACGCACACAATTCAAAAATTTGGAAGCTGTTCGGATTTCAATCGCTAACGGTTGTTACAATTTCCTTTCCCCTCTTTTTTTTAAACAGAATACTTTTTTAAATCTCCGTTCCCAACTTGACATTTGTATGCACGTAACTGTTAATTCTCGTGTATCTGAGTTGCGCACTTTTTGAGATTACCCTGTAAGTTTATTTGTTGGCCTAGCTCCATCATATTTTGATAATAATTTATTTTTGTCATGAAACAACGCAAAAGAGTAACTTTGACGAACAAAAGTGTACAAAATGAAAAGAAGACTAAAGACGATTAAATAATTAAAAACATGGGAGTCCAATATCTAAAAGACACTAAAGAGGAAGAGCAGGACAAACTCTGACATTTTATTAATAAGAATATGGAAAATAGAAAAAAGAAATGAGGAACAAAGAGAAAGATACGAGGAAAGAGAGGGAGAAAGATAGAGAGAAAGGAAGAAAGAGAACTAGATAATTAGAGAAAGAAGCGAAAATAGAGGTGAGAAAGAGGCGTGGGTGGCACGGTTGATAGCGAACCCGATGTGCGATTTTCCCATGGTATGAGTCCCTTCACCATAGCCTGGCCTGACAGAGGGCCTGGAAGCCTGAAATAATCTTGTTAGTTGCGGCCAGGCTAAATGGGCAAAAACCCCAAAACAAATAACATAAAAAGCATTACTTTAGGTTGTCAGGCCTATACGCCCCTGTCAGGCCGAGCGCTGATCTGGTTCTATTGCTGGCACTAGGGGAAGTAACTTCGCCCTGGTAGCAACATCACTCCAAAACGAAAGACCTCTAGCTATGTCAGGGTGAAGTTACACTTCCTAACCTCAACAATTGGCTACAAACCAAGGCTACAGAAAGGAATTGGAAACCTGCATGCAGTTTTTAGTTCCAGTTTAGGGAAGGCTCATTCCAAAGCTTTAGCTACTCTTGTTTATTGTTAATTTATACGCACTTATGAGAATATTTTTCAAGATGAAATGTAATGAAAATAATATCTTATAATAATGGAGCTAAGCTCACACGTGTCATGCCTATACACATTTTTTGTAGGGCGTCAATAATATCCACAAAAATATAGATATGTTACTGTAGATCATGCCATTTTATGTCGACATATTTTACAATCCCGAAGTTTTTTTTTCGGATATACAAAACGATATTGTATAACCTTATTTAAATTTTATTAAGCGCACGAAACAAAATATTGTAAGTAGACATTTTAATCAGCCACAAATCTGATGATTTCACTTTTTTCTGCGTAAACTACACATGGGGGTCCATCAAGGTTGATCTCTAGTATGTTTAATAATCATAAACCATTGAAACTGGCACAATTTTGAGTGCGAAAGGAGAAAGGATATTTACAGTTTGGTGCACAAATTTTGTTTTCCAGAGAATAATAATTATATTAAGTTTTATGTACGAAATAATAAAAACCAGAAATGGGTTTGGCTAGAAAACTAGTGATGATGAAACATTTTTTTTTTTATTAAGAATCCTTTCTCAAATTACCTCCTTCCACCCCCCTCCCTCCTTTTTCCTCCCTTTATCATTATGTAACTACTCTTGATGTTTACAAATTATGTGATATTGCTACAGATCTAAATCAAAGGTTAAAAATTACAATTTTATTATTTTTTTTTGGGGGGGGGGATGAAACACTGGCTTTTTATTGTTTTATCATCATGTAAAGAAAATTTTTGAATCTTGCGAAAGCTTACGAGCAATACTGCGTCTCTAAGCTGAGGTCTGCCATGGACTTAATGATTTTTATACAACAATTTTTTTTCTTTTTTTAGACCAATTTTCGCTTAAAAAAATAAAAAGCAATATTGAGACTTTTGTAAAAATGCCTCTGTGGTTGGACTGAATCTCCTCAAGGAAATATTGGATAAAAAAAAATGTAATAATTTATTGCATACATCGATCGTGGAGCTTTTTTTTTTTCTTCTTCTTAATGTTCTTGCGAGGTCGGGCATTTTTCTGTAGGCCTAATGTATTATATATTTTCATTCAGTTATATATTTTATGAAGCCATCTGCTAGTTTCTGTATCTCTTTGACTTTCTTTCTGATATAAATATATATATATACGAGTGTATATTCATTGGATGTTTGTGTATGTACGCTTGCCTGCACAAATTATTCTACTGCTTCTGTCTATGAGTTTAATATTGTCTACCTTTATTTCGATACATTTTTTTTCTGTTCTTACTTTCCTGTATCATCTTCCCGTAATTTTCCTTTAAATACTTATTTCACTTTATTTGATTTACTTATTTTACTGTTTGTTACTATTGAAAACGTTTTTCTTTATTTCTAAAAACTTAGCCCAGTTCAATTGTACAACAATTTACCTAGTTTATTTTCCTGAATATTAAAGTATGAAAGAATTGACTTTTCGACGTTCACAAAACTTCTGTTTTCCCCCGCAATAATGGCTTAAGAAAAAGGACCTTGTGCATATTTTGTAGCCAATATGGAATACAAAACAATCAATCAATCAATAACAAGAAATGGAAAAATATTCACTAGGGGAACAAACTCAGTATTAAACTGCGAGTGTAATAATCAACCGAGTTATGCGTGAAATGTTTGAAAAGTCGGGTCGACCTGCAAGATGTTTACATTGTGTTAGTGCGAGAAGGTGCTATCTCTTTCGGCGTGCAGTAAGCTGAACTTGGCACTAGTCTGTGTCTTTTAAGGAAAAAAGATATCCTATCTGAGGTTCTCATCGTACTCTTTCATTTTGTGTAGTAATATTTATTTCTATATTATATTCTAAGCCCTTCTCCTATTCTTACGAAATGAAGGATAACAGGCCAACATGCGGGGGAAGGGAGAGAGGAGGAAGGGGGCAGAGTAAAGGGGGTTGGCGTCACACTGTTTAGTTCACTGGCCCTAAATTCTGCACCTACCTTCAATCTGAATAATATGTTTTCTTTATATAATTTATCAACAGCATTTTGAAAGGATCTATCATGATTTTTCCGAACTTCTGAAGTTTTATGCGCGTGCAATCAATCTATTATTACGTTTAGCGGTGAACTTTTATTTTGTTATGGCTCTGTCGGGAATGTTAAGGCAAGAATATCTTAATATTCAAGGATTTTGCACATGCTCTGTTTTGATTGCCAGCCCACGATATATTTCCCCACTTTTTTTTTTTTTTAAATAGATTTAATTTGTTTTATTTGGAGTTTTAAAACCGTTTTAAAAAACCCTTTTCATTTCTAATTTAGAGCGTTTGCAAATTGACGATGGGTTTCTGATTGTTCACAACAAAACTTTGTCTGAAGTAATTCACTTACAGCCAAGGATTCGTTCTCTAATATGATGATATTATCGTGTTATTATTGGCATCAGCCTATCTGGACTCTCTTTCATTAGGCCGTAAGTTTGAATCCTGGCTGTTGCCAACAGTCTATCCTTGGGCAACGAAGGCACTCAATAAAGTACTATGATATATGATGATTTATGGACATAACCAGTGCACAATAAAGTGATTTCAGGCTTTCAGGCCCTCCGTCAGGCCAGGGCGTCTGTGGCAGATTCGACCATGCATCAGAAGGGATCCTGTAGAACTCAAAACACTAAGAACTAGAAAAATGCTACAAATAGAATTAAGGTTTTAATTCAATTCAATGTGTGTGTTTTTTTTAATAAGTAGCTGCTCTTTGTAATATATTTTCGAATCTTTATTGGATTTTCTTTTTTGAAATCTTTCCAAAAGAGCAAATATTATTGGGGTGGAATCATTTTTGGATTCAAACAAACAAAAGTACAAAAGAGGATTCTTACAGTATCTGAAAGAGAAAGAGTTAAAAAAAAAAAAGGTTTGTCTAGTTTCGATAAACGAGCCCGCAATTTTGTGATTGTAAACCACTCATTCAAAACATAATGTCTTCTACTCAAACATTTAAGTCTTGACACCAGTTAAAGTTGTCTTTAGTGGATAACTTTAAAATATACATGAATAATATAATATGATATAATATAATATAATATAATATAATATAATATAATATAATATAATATAATATAATATAATATAATATAATATAATGTAATATGATATAATACAATAAAATCAAATATATTACAATGTAGCGAAATGATATAAAATATGTTTTTTGATTATGTCTCGGGTAAAATGTAAATATCAAGGAAAAAATAAAAAGTAGTCGATCAGAATTTAAAAATTTCAGAATTTTAAGGTTTCTTATTGTAACCTTTGAAAATGCCTTCGGGCGCGCCATAAAAACTAAAGTGATCAATTGCATTTTTGTAGCATTAATATGTTAAAGTAATATTATATTTTTAAAATTTCATGACAACATAAGGTTATTCCTTCCACCAACATAATGCTAGCGTATGTGTGACATAAAACGCAAAAAAGATAAAAAAATGTTTTCAAATGTTAAATCAATAACTTTCACAGTTTTTTTTTTTTTTACTATTTAGCGACACTTTTTGTTCACTATGGAAGGGCCGAATTCATCATACTCCTGCTTGGAGACCCAACTGTTTTGGTAGGTGGGCAGAGAGGCCACCTTTGAGCCACCAAGCCATGCAGAGTATTCAGGCTTATGCAGGTCGCGGACCTTGACCTTCGTGTTGGGAGGAGCCAGGGCTGACACTTCCTTCTGTATACGCTCAACCATGCCCGGGAACTTGGTGGAGCCACCACTCAGCACAATATTTGCGTACAAACCATCGCGGATGTCGTGATCACACTTATCGATGGAGGCCTTCGTCAGCTCATGGATGCCCTCAGATTCCATTCCCACTAAAGATGGCTTAAACAAAATTTCGGGGCCCCTGAAACGCTCTGTTCCGACAGTGATGACTTGACCATCTGGAAGCTCGTATTTTTTCTCCAAAGAGGCGGATATGGCAGCAGCCTCCATCTCCTGGTCGAAGTTAAGCGCTACATAGCAAAGTTTCTCTTTTATGTCGCGAACAATTTCTTTCTCAGATAGCGAGATGACGGTACAGCCCCGTTCTATGAGCAGTCGTCTAAGATATACTGAAATATCATTGCCTGCAAATCCCATTCTGGCGATGGCATGCGGCACAGCATGACCGTGATGGATAGGGACGGAGTGGCATACACCGTCACCACACTCCAAAACAATGCCAGTGGTAGAGTCTGTGTTATACAGAGACAGCACAGCCTGATTGACAACACATAAGGCGGGAATGTGAAAGGTTTCGAACATGACCTGGGCTATCCTCTGCCTGTGAAACTCAGGGTTATGTGGGATTTCTGCGAGCAGTACTGGGCAATTCTCGGGGGCGACACTCAGCTCACTGTAGAAGGTATGACGCCAGACTTTCTCCATGTCCACCCAGTTGTCGATGATACCCTTCTGGATGGGGTGGGTTATTTTGAGTACTCCTCTCTTGGACTCAGCCTCGGCGCCAACGTAGCAGGTATCCTGGTCCATCCCAAACATCCCTCCCTGGGTGATAGAAATTGATTCTAAATGGTTTTTCCAAAAATGAATGTATAATATTTATGTCTACAAAATGTCCATATAATTCAGACCCGCCACTCTAACTGGACAGATACTAAGGAGAGAAAAAATATCTAGAATACTCACATAACAGAACGGCACAACTAATCTAGATGTCTTTAATTTTCCAGTGAGAAAAATCGATTTCTACACAAGATCTCCAAATAATTACAGGCAATAATCTCCGAAAGATTGTTAGAGGAAGCTTTTCGCACAGGGAACTACTATTGATATAATAAACATTTTTTTTTAAGATAAGCTGAAAAACTTTATTGTATCGTCGAGATTTGACAACTTGACGTAATGAAGATACTAATGTAAAGACTAAATAGCGTTGTAAGATTAAGTAGAATATCTCTTGTGTATGGAAATACTTTCTTTGATCTAGCCCTGATATGTAAATATCTTTATTCCAACATATAGATCTAGACTTTCGACCTATCAAAGCAAAATATTATGAAGATATGGGGAATTAGGATCCAAATTTAGAAATATCTATTTCAGCAGAAAAATCGTTTGATATATTCGTGACCGAGGCCTATATCTATTAAACTTTTAGATCTACTAGTCTAGGCTATTAAGCTAATTGATGTCAAATCGTAGTTGTTTAAAAGAGCAGCCGAACGCATCTATGTGCATGGTTATTTAAATTTTTTTCTTTATCTTTGTCTCCATTTAACTAGATCAATATTTTAAGTATCGCTTAAGCTATAGAACCTATAGGTGAACTTCCATAGATATGTATCCAATAGTACCCCATGTAATGTATTATCTTGGTAATAGGCTCCATTACAGGAGGCCAATAGGAAATTCAGTTGAAAAGAAAGGGAGGTAGGAAAGTGGGAAAAAAGGGGGTGGAGGGAAGGGTTCTAAAATTTGCAGCTTCTAGAGCATGCAGGTTGATTAGTTCTAAGAGTAGACATAGTCTGCAAGGATTCTGGGTCCGATGAGTCTACAAGTGTAGTGCCGGGGCGGGCGCTGGAACGCACTCGTTACCCGCAGATTACATCTGCTGCGGGTAGTGCTCGAGGACAGAGCAATGCGGACATATGTGGTCATGCGGGCAAGAGCCTTTGGTCTAACTTTACGACTCCAAAACCCTTGAAACTTGCTGTAACACAATTTAAAATGTAGAAAAAATATGAAAATATCCCATTCCTTTGCCCGCCATTGAAAAAATCTTTTCAATTAAGCCAAAACAAACCCATCAGCCTCCATTCTTCCCTCGCAGACTGTTTTCTGCCTACCCAAGGTATAATGTTTATTATTATAAGCCGACTTCTATAATGTTTATTGTGCTCGACAGCAACCCACTGAGCAGAGACAAAGAACAGCAGCGCGATCTGAAGTCTTTCGAGCAACGGTGTTCGTTAACCCACTAGCCCATTCATTTGGCTACTCCTTCATGGCTGCGGGGGCGTTGGTGGCACAGTGGCTTGTGAGTCTGCCCTGAGATCTGCAGGGACCCATCTGTCGCGGGTTCTAGCCCTGCCATCGGCGCCCCGGCCTGACGGAGGGCCTTAAAGCCTGAGATCACCTTGTTGTGAACTGGCTATAAGCAATAACCTAACCTTCATGGCTGCACAAAAACGATCGGCTGCTCGAGCAGATAGATAAGCGCACAGTAGGCAGCGTTGTTATCACAGTGATGCCAAGGAAAGTCGCAGACAAGCCATTGCATGTTTATATTTTTTTTTTAACGAAAACGTTGAGTCAAGAGGGAGTAAAGGGAGTTGGGAGCGGGTGCAGTTTGTGGTGTCATCCTCCCGTTTTGCTGAGACGAGCAGAAACCTCATAGATCGAGCAGTGCTCGCTTAACTCATTAATCTGATCGTTAACCTGCAGGTATTTTGATCGATCGCTCGTTGCCCGCAGATTAGGGGAAAATGCGGTCCCAACCCGCCACTTTCTACAAGTCTGAAAAACGCATGTGAAATTTGCTTTTGACTCTTTGCGCAACGCAAGAGGGCATATTCGTCCTTTATCTAACTTTGCTAACGCCATATAGCATCGTAGAGGAATCCGGTCGAACGAGGATAATGCCTTATGGGCGAATGGATAATATGTTGGACAAAAGTTGATTAGTTAAAAATATGGATTGTCCCACTAAGTCTTAAGGACTCTCAACGGAACACATACAAAAACAAATCGGTATTTTTTCCTGCTAAATCAGATGATCCAAATTGTCCCCACATTTAGAGACAAAACTCTGCAGTCCTATGTTCTAACAAAAAATTGGTGCAATAACCGGCCCACTGCTAACAACAGAATGATAGGTCAATTTTTTTGCGTGTTAATATTCCTGATGCTTACAAATTTTGTTTCCCTCCCACACATCATGGACTGACTACATAATAACATGACCCAACTTCTGCCCCGATACCTTCCTTGTTGAAAAACCATCACCCCTGAGAGTGAAACAGTCGCCATAGTATGAAGTGAACTTCTTTTGATTCTGAAAATGTTTTGAAAACATTACTCTTACAGAACTGAGGAAATAATCTCTTACAGAACTGAGGAAATAATCATATTGATACCTTCCAAGATCCGATGTAATTTCCCTCCTGTGACAAGAAAAGTGTCGAAGACGCCAATTTGATTCGTATTTTAGGTAATATATTGTATAGACATTTAGACACTCCCAAAAATTATTGCGTAATTCCACTTGTAAATTTTTATTCAGGGCACAAAATATATGAAATGGAGGAAGAAGGAGATACAAAATGAGAGAGGGAAGAGAGATACAAAGAGAAAGAGGGAGCGATGTTCACCAGAATTTTAAGAGAACACATCTGCCAAAATAAAACTTTGTAACAAATATAAGCAACGCAATGTTTAAGTTAAAACGTGTCACCTTTAGGCTTCTTCAGAAGAAAAAAAGAAAAGCATTGCTCGATATCTTCTGTTACTAAGTTAATACATTTTTCTTCAACCACAAGAGTATTCTGAAAATTCTCAGAAATTTTAATATTTTTTTTTAATTTGTAAAAGTATTTTTTATTGTACAGTGAAAGCAATTGGCAAGCAATGCAAATTCAAGACTGGAGTTGAGTGAACAGCAATGCATTTAAAAGAAAAATATCTATAGACGGGACTGGTAGAGTAAAAGGATACAATCTGTAACTTATTTGAAAAACACAGAATGGGCGTACAAACGTTTCGCCCTTTAGGCTTCATCAAAAACAAAAATGACAATCACAAATACAACAATACCAAGAGAACGAGCTGAGCCTAAATTCGTAACATGAAATATAGTATTTGAAAATCGTTACTGCAGATGAAAAGACAAAAGTCTTAGCACTGAGTTGTTATTATAGACCTGTACCGGGTCACATTGCATGATCATATTTAAGAGGTGAAGATAAAAACTGATCAATGTCATATCGTTTACACTTAAGCACTGCAATAAAATGTATAGTTCAATATCTTAAGCAATAAAAATTAAACAAAACAACAAAAACAACAACAAAAATCACGCTTATCAGTATTTGAATATGCCGAAAAGGCAAAATGTGGAATTTTCAAAACCTACAAGCCTTTCTTGTGAACTTTATAATTCATTAAGTTTTAGTTATAAATGCTATCGTTAATAGCTTTCTGTTTCCTTCTACTGCTTCTGAAAGCAAAACTGTGGTGAAAACGCTGGCGATCATCTTTTACTACCCACTGCATTCGCGAGACCATATGTCTAATAGATTTTTGCATTTGTAAATTCTCTTCCTGTTACGCACATTGTAACAGTATAGTCTATCATAAAATAGCTATGCTCTGGCTTTAGTGCCTCCTTCTCTTTCTGCTGTCCCGCTGGGAACGAAATGTTTAGGACCGTAGTTACGACTGGGCTAAAACCTCTGCGTAGATATGTAGTTACCTGGAATGATTTTTTCTACCGGCCCTGTTCTTATATAGAAATTCTCAGGAATGCTGAGCTCTAAAACTGCCCGTCATTACTGTCTTCAGGCTGTTTTTCAATGGATCCTTAAATGCAGTAAATTGGAACAAGTTAAGAAAATCCAAATCATCCGAAAATTCCAAGAATTATTAAGATCAGTTCAATTGAATGAATAACCGCATTTTGAACATTTTTTAAACATCAAAACAGCTTAAAGTATGTTTCTGTGAGCTTTGCAATGGTGAAAACTGGGCAGTTTTAGTTTCGTTCTAAGCTAAGATATGAGACTTTGAACACTTTGAGAAAAAAAATAGCGCTTGGAGAAAGAGAAAAAAGTGAGATTTCTATTCAATTTTTTAAAATCCTGAGCAAGCCTGAAGTTGCATTTCTTTTGGTAAAATACACAAACTAGACCTCATATTTGATTATAAATAATCTGAGTTTATTCGCATTAACAAACTATGAGCTACAGAATTAAAAGACAACAAAAAAGATAAAAGATAAATGACAAAGTCACTCCTCCTGAAATCGCATTTCTAATATCAGAGTGAGTGTACTCACGAGAGAGAAACAACTTAGCTACCTTCAGATGAGGCTTCCCAACGATGCACGGGAACACAGCCCTGGGAGCATCTTCTCCGGCGAAACCAGCCTTGAGCAAACCTGAGCCATTGTCCAGAACAATAGTGCGAGAAACGTCAGCGCACATGGCTGGCTACCTGGTCGTTTTTGTGTTAACAAAGTGAAGTCTTCCTAACAGAATGATCAACAGCAAAGTGTAAATACGGACTCAAAAGAAGTTCTATAACATATAAGGCAATATTCCCCCCGAGTCTCAAACAGAAATACAGAGCTGTATGTAAGGTGGATGCTGATTGGATAACCCGCGGCTGGAGCCTATGTAGACTCACTCGTCTATGGACATCGCTATTTAAATCAACAACCCTCATATAGCTCAAAGTTCCTCCCATAAACTGGACAGTTGGCTGATCAAAACAGAAAAAAATGCCGTTTTTCTAAGCAAGATCACTCGCTCGTTTCAATTTAAGTACACAATACATTATTTGTTTTGCTTTTCCTTCTTGTTCCATACATGAAAAATTTTCTTTTTGTAAATTCCTCTGGATAGTTTATTAAGTAAATGATGGCCTTTTCTTTCGACCATATTGCAAAAAACTGAGTGTAAATTTTATAGCACTGACATGCCCTGCAATGGTTGGCTGGATATAGATAGACATGGCGAGGTCAAGGCGACTTCTGAATGAATGCAATGCCAAGTCATAAACTAAATGGCTCTGCCTATACAACACGAGATAATATAAAAGAAGAAAGGCATTTGATCCGGTGCTTCAGCCGTGCAGTAGTTCAATAAAAAATCAACCCAAAAATTTTCAGGTATAGCCAGGTGCAGCTAGTTGCACTAAGAAACCGTTCACAAGTGACGTCCGCCAAACGTTGGCAAAAAATGATTCTCTCTC
>BLXT01001944.1:1023560-1038654 GCA_019648995.1 Plakobranchus ocellatus
TTATTATTATTATTATTATTATTATTAAGACAAGTGGCTTTAAATTGCAGTATTATGATAATCTTAACAATGCTAGGATTTATTGCGATCCAACCAAGTATCGTTTTTGTCCTATATGGTTGAATACTTCATAATTTCAGGCGTTTTGGCACTGGAAGCGTAAGGAAAGGGAGATCAAATGGCAGCATGTCTCAACAGACTCCAGGGTGAAAGCGCCCAATATGAATCCTTGCGATCTAGCGCTGGGAATGCAATCATTCATCAACCAAGTTTTAAATATACTCACATCTTGCAAAGAACTCATCATGCAAAAGGTATTGTTCTTTCGAAACAGCCTTTGCAGTCTACACTTTCCTAGAGATTTGAAAGCTCGGCATTCCCTCAAAATATGTCAAAGAGAGAGAAGCTATAGAATTTGGCATAAAAAATGCTTGTTCTCATTTGTTTTTAAAAGTTGAGAATGTGCAAGCCCTTTTTAAAAATATCTACACAAAACTACATTTCTCAATATCTATTTATTGGCCTGAGGATACACGCAGGACAGCCTAAAATAGGATCTTCTTTAGATATAGAGAGAACACACAAATTACAGTGGATATCTTTCGTAATTGTCGAGATGTTGGACAAAGAAGATCGAGAATTATATGACAAAATACATCTTTTTCAATGGAACCCGCAACACGGGAGTAGGAGGGGAGGGCCACGGACAAAATGGAGTAGGATTATAGAAGATGGCAAGATAGAAGACGTATGGAGGAAAGTTACCAGCAAAACTTTATATAGTTACAAAATACTGGAAGTCTGACGTTCTCTGCCTGTACATAAATAAGTTGTGAAACGTGGACGTCTTATGATAGATAAGCCATAGTTGACCAGTAAGGGATGTGCGCATTAGCTTGTCTTAGTTTTCCTTGCTTTTGATCAGTCTTTAGTCTTCGCCAGTGTTTACATCCATACTTTACAGCTGATAGAGAAATAACTCATGTTCTCTTGTGGTCTCAACTATTTGGTTTTTATCGAGCCTGAAACTGATGGCAGGTTCAAATGTATCACAGAAAATTTCTGCAGATGTCAAGGCAAGTGAGCAAACCCAAAAGCCACCAGTGAATCTGATGCAAACCCTGTAAAGATGCATCAAGTGGCATTCGAACTTTGGTGTCCCAGAAAAGGGCACTGCTGTCAACTCACTATTACAGAATAACATCGAGGAAGTTCACAAACTACTGCCAAAGCAACGCCATCGATAAAAAGTAAGATTGAAGAACATGAAGTAGCAATAGAGCTCTCTAGTTCAACTGGAAATGAGAGAAAGTTAGAGACTGGTAAACTGGTGAATAAGCCAAGTGTCTGCCACCAATAGATTGAATTTGCCAAGAGATTGGATAGATCGGTTACCTCATACAGTTGTTAAAGATGGATTGATTGATTATTGGTATATCCAGTCCACCATTAAGCGGTGATCTCAGGGCTTCTGTTCATTCACTCTCTCTCATGGGCTTTCATCAGAAGCTCAAGCAAATTAAAACAAAGATAAAAATCCATTAAAATCCAACAGGGCATATGGAGAAAAAACATCAAAAGGAATCTATACAGAGCCTCAGATATTTCCATAGACACCGAGTTCCTTTAAGTAACCAACTATGCGAGAGTGATTGACCTCTCGGAAAAGTCTGTACAGGTCAGTTACACTGAAGTATTTCCTCCTGGTGACTTGAAAGTCTGGGCACTCAATTAAAATATGCCGGACAGTGTAAAGGCTGTCGCATGCATAACAAAAAGGTTGTTCCTCATTTTTTAAAAGCTAGCTCTGGGTGAGCCACGTGTGGCCCCCCGAAGCCTACACATTGCCGTCTCCCGTTTTCTGCCTGCTCCCTCACCTCTTTAGAGGAGATTTTCTCCCAAGTCGGAGAGTACCTCATGGAGCTTGTTATCCCCCTCAGTATCCCAATTTTCTTGCCAGATCGTGTGGGTGTAAGCATTTACTTTAGGTTTCAAGTCATACCAGCTAATGAGTTTTCGCGAGTATGATGTTTTATTTAGAGCTGCCTTTGCGAGTTTGTCCACATTCTCATTCCCCTGGATGCCTACGTGAGCAGGAATCCAGACAAAAGAGATGTGAATATAGGGTGGAAATTTTCGGATTAAGTTGTACAGGCGCCTGATATCTTTAACTTTAAAATTTTTGCTTTGAATAGCCTGTAAGGCAGACTGGCTGTCAGAGTAGATAACAAAAATTTTATGAAATTTAGTGAGTTTTTTTATTTCTGTGAGCCCGAGGGTTATTCCCTCTAGCTCAGCACTGAAGACAGATGCCCCGTCTCTCAGGCGAGTTGCCTTCGAGCAGTCCGGGCGTTCCGGAAAATAGGCTGCGGCCGCAACCTTTTCCTCCAGTTTAGAGCCGTCAGTAAAAACAGCATGATAGTTTGAAAATTTTTCTTTTATTCAAAAAAATTACTTTTGATAAGCAACCTCGCTGGTATCTTCTTTCTTTTGTTTTGTTAGAGAAATATCAAAGTGAACCTGGTGCTCCTCCCAAGGTGGAGGGCACTGGACATGTAAAATATCAATAATATGTAGGTTGATTTTAGCATTCTTAATATGCTCAAAAGTATTAGCGACAAGATTGGGTTCTGACTTTGAACCAGCAGAAAAGTTAGACAACGGAGAACAATATGAAACACGAAAAAAATACTCTGATTACAATAAATAACCGAAGGGAAACGATGATGATGATGATTTTATGAAAATAATTACCAAACACTATTTAAAATACTAATAAATGATTTATAATGATGATGATTATGATAATAATAATAATAATAATAATAATAATAATAATAAATAATAATGATGATGATGATACTAATAGTAATAGTTGTAGCAGCAGCAGCAACAGCAGCAAAAGTAGTAGTATCAGTAGCAGCAGCAGCAGCAGCAGCAGTAGTAGTAGTAGTAATAATTTTCTTCTCCTCAAAGTAGCCTGTTTAGACCTGACTTTAGCAATCAAGTTCCTCTACTTAGGCCTGTTCTCAGTTAACCTTATTTTACCTGAAGTCCATGACTTCGGACTCTCAATAAAAGATATTCTCTGTCTACCTATACTGCATTTACCTTGAGTCGAGAATTTTAAAACCTTTGTGTCGGCAAATTTGTCATAAAAATTGTAGTCGCATCCGTATTATTATAGTTTCAAAACATTGATCGCTCAATACCGATTCATTGAACTTTTTTCTGTCTGTAATATCCCGAAATGTTTTAAGTAACAAGATTTTGTGCGTCTTATTAAGACCGACTCGCGGCTTTATTTTTTTTTTTACTTATTTGAGAAAAAAAATTCTATAATTTATTTATTCCAGAACCTATACTGATAAGGTCTATACGCCCTTTGAAGGTAAATGTGTGTCGAACAATGTTTTTCACAGCCTTAAACCCCTGAAGATGTAAGAGAAAAACAGATCGTAGCTTGAGGCGAGAATAATAATCATTCTGCCACCAAAGCCTCCAGTCTGTGGCTATCTATCATCCATTGAACCAATTTCAAAGTAAGATAGTTGTCACATGCACAATCTGCCTCCTCGTTTGTTCATATGTTTATTTATTATTTTGTGGGCATATTTTTTCCCTTTTTGGTACGAAAGTCGTCGACGTTTCATTCAGAACTTTTACAAATAAAATCAGTATTTTCCTTCGTACAATTTCAAAGCTTGCCAAATTTAAGAGCATCCCTGTTTTTTCTTTTGATTCCAATTGAAAAAGATTATATAATTCAAGATTGAAATAAGTTACAAATGAAAAAAAATAAGTTTTTTCTGAACACTGATATAAAAGAGCGAAATATAATAGTGCATCAACTTTTGTGAATAAGAATTTAAAAAATCATAGGCCTTAACTTAAGTTACAGACAAATCGAATAAGTGAACAAAAAGTAAATCTAAGACAAACTGCAATATTTTTCTTTGTGTTTTGAATTTGCCCATGTTATACTTAGATTTAGCTGTGCATGATTGAGGTAACCATAACAACAACAACAACAACATTTTCTGTTCATTTCTATATTTTTCAGACACCTCAGCCTAACGGAGGCCTCAAAGCTTGAGATCACCTTGAAAACCGGTTATATGCTAAAAAAAAAAAAAAGCCCAAAAGAATGTTTTTCCCACACAAGAGGAAATTTAGACCGACTGTGCTAATAATTGACTGTGTGCTAATTCCTCTAGGTCACTTGATGCAACCAACTAAGCTTTTTTGAGATTCTTCACTGGTTGGCAAAATCATGCCCTACCTAGAATTACAAACTATACAGAAAGGACCAAATAGATCAAGTCTGTGCCTTTTTTTTTTTTTTTTTTGAACCGTAACCTCCAAACTAAAATTTTTTTAATAAATCTATAATTCAAAAATCTTAATGAATTCCTTCATATTTCTTCAGATACTACTTCTTTAAGCCCTATTTTGTAGGGCCTATTGGGATGGAAGATCTAATCTAGATCTAAAATAGATGAAGAAGGTTAGATCTAGAACAAATCTTTTCTCACGAAGACGATAAGATTGCCTGAATAATCAAACATCGATGCTCTTGAATGTATGATCCCATTCTGCCTTGTTAAAATTCGCATAGTAGATTTTATTTCCAACAATGATTTATCTGTCTCTTTTCCTTATTCTTTCCTTTATGGGTCAAGCTATTAAATGCTAGGTTTGGGGGTTTTGTACATATTCAGTTCACATCAAGATGCTCTCAGGCTTTCAGGCCCTCCGTCAGGTCAGAGCGTCGGTGGTGGATTCGAACCCGCTACAGAAGGGTCCTTGCAGATCTCAAAGCGGACTCGATAGCAACTGTGCCACGCACGCCGCTCTCTCACTTATGCAGACATTCATTTTCTAACCATTTCTGTAATTTTTTCATGTCTACAAACGGCACTTGGCTAATGCTTTGATTTACCCTCTCCCTCTTTTTCCCAGATTTCTTTTCTCACTATCTACTTAGTCCTTAAAATAGGTCTGAAACATTGGGTGAGACCTCTACCTCATTACAATGTCGCAACACAGTAATCGCATCGAGAGCAAAATTATTGTGTCATGTTCTTGGCATCTTGAATCAGAGGTATGAACAATCAGTAGTCTGTACTGAAATAGAATTATTCAGACACACATACACGCCTCAAAATTTATTCATAATTTGTCACATTCCAATAAAATCCAAGTTGATTTGAACTGTCGGATTAAAAGTACAAAAATGGGATTCTTTTCCTTTCCTCTTAAGATGTCTTGTCTGGAACAGACATTGGCGATCATATTCCTCCACTCAAATTTACTCTGATAATCCCATAAAATTGTTTTTGCTACCTTCGCCTATTGCCCATGACTTAAGACTTTCAATAAAAAATTATTCTCTATCTACCTCTACTCCTTTTGCTTTCAATATTTCCACTGATTGCTAAGTGTTCTAAACCCTTGCGTCGGCAAATTATCTTGCTGCACAATACTATTTTAAGTTTTTTTTCCGAACTTGAATAGTGATGCTAGCCACTACTAACTGTTGCTCGGTCAAGGCTACTGAGGGGTTTCTATTAGATCTATATAAAAAAAAAATTCAGACTAAGTAGAAAATTAACAGCTATACAAATTAGATCTATTATTGCACAGATTGATTCGTCCTTTATGATTGCTAATTGACTCTAAAGTTTTTCCATAATGTATGATCAGATTTTAAAGTTTTGAGGTTAGATCTACGGTTGCTTGCAAGGCCGACTAGTTCCATTTTCGATAATACAGTTCAAACGGATCAAATTAAGCAATAAAAAAAACTCACCCTACGCTCTACTTCATGTTTCTGAATCTACCCAAGGGTATCTCAGGTTGAAATGCAATAGACTCCGATTTTTTTACAAAGCTTTTTCCAAAAGATGGGCTAAATCGTTGACAGTGTTTAGACAGAAAAATCAAGTAACGTCTTAGTGGTCCAGAGCCCGGAAACCAGGTGGTGGCCGGTAGTGACGTTTCGCGGCAACAAGGCAATACGACCTACACATTGTAGTGACCTCCATCTTGTGGTTTTACTAAGTGATCGCTCAAGACTGGCCTCTTTCAGCGCGTATTCATTGGACTTTTTCCCGTCCATGATATCCCCATCATTCTTTTGAGAAACTCCATCTCTACTGCTTCTCTCTGATACCTTGTTTATCGTTCAACACACACAACCATATACAAGTACTGGCCATACATATATGTTTTCTTGCCCTTATTCATATGGAGATCTTTTTTTTTTTCGATACACTTTTTCATAATCATTATTCGATACATTTTTTCATAGTCATTGACAGTGTGGATATTGCGTTTCTAATTTCTTTATATTTCTGGTCTTAGACTCTTACACATTCTTTGCATTAAAACGCGTAACAGTATTTTTGTATCATGACTCATATGTGTGTGTGTGTGTGTGTGTGTGCGCGCGCTTTGCCTTGCCTTCCGCCCTTTACTCCCATTGCAATCTTCAATCTGGGGGAGGGGGAGAGGTTTAGTTGCGGAAGATTTGTTGTTTAAAGGAGAAAAGATACATTAGACTGTATTAACTTTTGTTTTCCTTAACTGGCTTGATAGACTTGTCGCTAAAAAAAACAAAATTAAGTATTGAATACCATGGATGCTGCTAAGTTAACTTGCTTGAATTCATACCTTTTACAAAACAAATATCCAGTATTATGGATTTCATTGCATTAGCCTTACCTTGTTTGGGATAGTACCTTGAGGCAAAACAAACAAAACGAAACAAAAATAATAATGAAATTAAGTTTATGGATAAGATTTTATGTAGTATGTGCCTATTTTCAATTTGCTAAAATTAAACAATTGCTGTGGTGATTGGTTGCATAAACATTTTGGTCTAAACTACAAACGCCTGCTGGACTCTCAAACTTGATATAACTGGATAAATAATATTTAACCTTCTCTCTATCCTGATTTTTCATCATACATTGCTTAGTCATTAGAATTGTGCTTGTCTGCTAGTTAGATATCCAATTTAAAAAATCATCCGGTGGTTTCATGCAACCTACATACACAGATTGTCTTGTTGGAAAAACTTCAAAAGATAAAACAGAGACGTTGCATTGATTTAGCAGCGGCCAATCTTGCGTTTATTTATAGCTCCTGTCTTGAAATAACAATAACTCTTTTTGTTTGTTACAAACTCCTTCATCTAACAGTAGCATTTTATTATTAATCTTCCCAAAAAAATTAATTTATCTCAAGCACGTTCCAAGCACTGACAAGAGGAAACTATTGAAGTTACTGAAAATTTGAAGAATGGCTTTAGTTGAGCGGTACAGAGCAAACCTGGCTTGAAACCTTCAGAGACCCTTCAGTCAAGAATTCGAGCACCGATACCGGCACCCTGACCTGATGGAGGCCCTCAAAGCCTGATATCACCTTACACAAAAAGCAAACCAAAGTCTGTCTTGTGAGGGCAGCAAAATAACACAATTCCAAATGTTGGAATTATAACTTTAAAGTTACATATCTTTGAATTAATGACAAAAATGGACTCATGCATTTGCAATTGCTGGCTGTAAGAAAAAAAATTATATTAAACTCTTACAAGTAAGAAAAAAAGTAATAGAAAGAAAAAGAAAAAAAAGAAATGAAACCAGAATAGTTTGGTCACTAAAACAAAAAGTGATTGTCTGGAAACAAAAGTAATTATCTGTCGGAAGATCAGATCAAGGAAGATCGTGACTATCGCGTATGGGATTTTTGTTCGCTCGACAATCCTTGAACAAAAAAAAAAAAATGAGAAGAAAGCCATGTTTGGTGCCTGTGTTATCTCTTTGTTGTGTTTGGTTGCCCTAGGATTTGAGCCATAAGAGACTTGTTTGGCACATTTTTTTTTCAATCACAGAAGGTTGTGCCTTGTACTGGTGAAAAAAGGTTTTGCCAATCCATATAAATGTAGAAAAAAAAACTGCACTTTGTAGCCATGGAGTTTGCGTTTCTCTGACGATCGATAGATAATTTCTAGCGCTTTAAATATAATTAGCCATATAAATATTGTTATCTATTTCAGTACAAGTAAGAAAGCTCACGAATGCTCCGCTCCCAGAAACAAGGAATACGTCTAGGGATTTTGAAGATATTCCGTCGGTTCAAGGAAATGAAACAAAAATAATACAACCAGCTACTAATTTCTTATTTTAACAAATATGAACAACAAAGAGTATACAAAGAAAATTTTCGCCCTATAGCTTTATTAGAGCAGCAAAAAAAAATAATGACGAATGCAATCCCAAGGACACGAGCTAGACTAAAATTAGTGACATGAAGTTGTGTGGTTTTCAATCGCTAGTGCAGATTAAAAAATCTGTTATCTCAAATGCATTTTTAAGAAGGTGAAACGTAGGAAAGAAGATATACATATAAATGTAAAATATATACAAATACCAACCACGCATGTGAGTGTGTGAAACTATGAAATAAAATAAATCAATTTAAATGAAATATATACTTTGAAAATATAATTACTATGGTTAAGGTAAGATATGTACGTATTTAAAAAAATATATCAACACATATTTACATATATGTTTATAAATATATTTTTTCTCCATGTCACATTTTAATAATGCATTTTAGTTAAAGAATTTTTTGTTTTTGTTTTTGTTTTTGTAGCAACGGTTTTGAAACACAAGTTTTTTAATGTCACGTATTTTTAGGTGATTCTGCATCCTTTTTGTTTAATTTGGCAATTTTTTTTTTCTGTTTAAGCCTAAAGAGCGCAACATTTGTATGTATACTCTGTGTAAATTCTAATTTATTAAAATAAATTTTAAGCCAATGGTTGCATTCTTTTTTACTAGTTATTTCAAGAATAACTATCTGCATATGCATTAGTGCATATTAGACATTGTGTAATGTTTTGTTCATATCCAAATCATTTCAAGGGTCATGTTGATTAAAATATAATATTTAGGCCTACTGTCATGGAGAGTGAGAATGAAACTTTATGATGTTTGGCATTACCGTGTGAGGTGCTGTTTCAACAATACATAAGGAAGAGAGAGCAGAGAGAGAGAGAGAGATGGAAAGAGAGAAAGATAGAAAGAGAGAAAGAGATAGAAAGAGAGAGACATGAAAATGAAAGAGATAGTAAGAGAGAGATAGAAAGAGGAAAAGAGACAGAGAGATAGAAAGAGAGAAAGAGAGAGATAGAGAAAAGAGAGACATATAGAAATAGAGAAAGTGAGAGGTGGAAAGAGAGCTAGAAAGAGAGAAAGAGATGGAGACAAAAAGAGAGAGAGATAGAAGGGAGAGGGAGAGAGAGATAGAAAGAGAGAGAGAGATAGAAAGAAAGAGAGAGAGAGAGAAAAAGAGAGAGGGAAAGAGACATAACTTGTCCCAATACCAGAAATGCCGAAACCACAATCGATAAGGTTATCATGAAATCTACTGAAAAAGGGATTGCCAGCATTTGGCAAAGTCACGATGTTGTTTCTGTCAATGCCTCACTAAGGTCTATTTTTTTGACTCGATGCAGTTCTGATTAAAAAAAAAAAGTGTTCGCAGTCTTTTAATGATTTACTCTTGCTTATTCCTATACTGTTAACAATAAAAACTACTATAAAAGTGATTTTATGGCTTTCCTCACCATATTCGTTTTAAAAAAATTCGTGTGTCTCCTTTTTCTTGCCGTCGCTGTAGTTATACATTCTAGCAAAACCCATTGCTGATTTTTATTATTTCACTTAAATATAAATTTATTCTCGAGAAAAGAAAAGTTGCGCGCCAAACATTTAATGTTGGTTTTTCCCTTTAGCTTTGACTTTCGGCGTACAAAGCTCCGGAGCATTATTGTTATTAAAATGTCTACCTAAGATATATTGTTACGCCAGCTTAATAAGGTATAAATAGGATTATAAAATATCGTTTTGTAAATCCGTAAAACAACTTTGGGATTTTAAAATATGCCCACATAAAATGGCATGATCTAAAGTACCATATCTATACTTTTGTGGATTTTATTGACGCCCCATAAAAATGTGTATAGGCATGTCATGGCATGGATAGGGTATTGTTAGTTTACTGGTAAAGGCGATATTTTCATTTACTTTCTTATCAGACCTATAACTGCATGCACTTTATTTTTCAAAAGTGGTTTTCTTGAACAGACATTCGCGATTATGATCCTCCACTCAAACCTGTTCCCATTAACCTAATAAAGCTTCTGTTGCTACAATAACCTACTGTTAATAAAATTAACGCTTTGAAAGTTATTCTCTGTCTATTTCTAGGGCTATTCTATTCTTCTATTTCTTCAATCTTCCAATGGTTCCTAGATTTTCTAAATCCTTGTGTCGACAAATGTGTCTTAGAAACTGTAGTTGCCTCTGCCTTATCATTTTAATTCATGATCGCTTAAGTTTAGCTTCTTGCAATACTGATTCAATGCACCTTTTCCCACTTATGATATCCTCCTTATTCTTCCCTTCTTAAAGGTTTTTAAAATATTTTTTTTTCAAGTCCTACACGTTCCTTTGGATTTAAGTGCATTTCATTACTTACTTTTCGATTTTAAACAAAAGTATGATTTATATACTTGACTTTACTCGAAGTTAAGGTCAGCTATTTTTAAGTGTCAGAAAAGGAAGACCATGATCATTAAATCTTTTTTTGAAATCGGTTATATAGTGCCAGAAACAGGACGATTGGTATTGCTGATTTACTCTGTTGTCGGTTATATAGTGTCTGAAACAGGAACTTTTTCATATAATTGATGAATCTTAGTTTGTTGCCGTGTCAGATATAGTAAGTTTCATACAACTGAATGTTATCAAATGCACAGTTTCAGAAAAACGAAAATTGAGATTTCGTAATCTTACTTCCTCGTCGAAGTAGCTTGAATTAAAGAGTTTAATTCTAGATGCCAGTTTGTAGCAAGTTGCTTGATCTGTGCAGAAATGCTCTTAAGAAATCAGGTCATCCACGCTGAAAAATTCACATGCGCACAACACTTTATCTATACTAAGCTCATTGTTCAGTCCTTCTGTCTGTATTGGGTTCAGTGTTTATGTCGCCTTGGCATTATCAGCCGACCAAGCAAAAAAATCAAAAGACCATTCGACTATCTCTCTTTTTCTCTGCTATAATAAAAGAAAAAAAAATTCAGCGTTTAAATTAAAATGGAAGGGAGATAGAAAAAGTGGAAGGCAAGGAAAAAACCGCAAAATTTATGAAGGAACAAAACAAAAAAATAAAAAAAAAGCAATAGGAAAAAAATTCTCGCGAACCGGATTCGAACCAGTGACCTAAGGATTGCTCTTATTGCCTCTACAGTCCTCCGCTCTACCAACTGAGCTATCGCGAGCTGGTGAATGAAAACTATTTTAGAATATTTATTTCTATAAATTTGCGGTCACGAACGATCGCTAACTTATTGTGCGCTAGGCATTGGCGGATGTGCGCACAATAAAAGTTTGGGTTTTTGTTTTATGATCACACTGGACACGCCCCTGACTACAGGTAGCTCTCGGATCGCCATTGTCTCGGAACTGGCTTGTGGTATGTGGGCTTAAGCCAGGGCATGAATTTTTCTTTAACAACAGCTCGGCCTGGCTGCTGGTTATATACAAATTTAGCAAGTCTCTCTGTCTCCCTCTCTCTTTCTCTCTCTCTATCTCTCTCTCTCTCTATCTCTCTCTCTCTCTATCTCTCTTTCTTTCTTCGCTCTCCGGCCCTACACTTTTGTTTCAGTAAAAATTCCCGCTCGTTATTTAGTCTTCACTGTTACCTTCCTGAGAACAGTCAATTGTGTCCTGCCTCATCCCTTCTGCCTCTGCTGCTTTCATCTTAAGGTGTTCCTATATGCCCTGGCTCGATTTTCACTTTTTATCCAACCTCTCTACCGTTTTTTTTAATAATTGGTATCATGCCTTCAAGAATGATTTTCTTAACACTGACTGCATCTATTATGTCCAATGTATTTCATTTTCTCTTTTTTTTTTTTGTACAGTTAAAAAGATAAAAGAGAGCTGTCCTTAGTTTTTCAATTTTCAATTATTGCTTTTCTAGTGCTTCTGCTGATTCATGATATCTTGTTATTTCCTACAGCACTTGATATATTGGATCATTACTTTATTAGGAGTGCAGCATGTCTCACATTCACATGTACCTGTTCTGAAAAATGTACGTTTGCAGTAATCTGACGTCGCGGGGTCTTTAGTCTACTTGTGCACTTAAATTCCACTGCACCAAAAATGCCAAAACTGAATGTAAATTGTAACCAGGGCTAGATACGCCACTGCACACCTTAGAGAAGCGACAAGAATAATTCTCTTTTTGTAAGATGTAATTCACTGGTAGGGCAGTTGGCTTCCAAGTCGTAGGTCCGAAGTTCGAATCCCAGTCCGGGCTAAGTCAATTTTTTATTACTCCTCTGTGTCCACCCAGCACTAGATGGGTGACTATGTCTCTTACGACTCTGCCAAAGTAAAGGCGACGAGGAAAGCAATGGCAAACTACCTCATAATGCTTTATGCCAAGAACAAAGAGGATCCTACTCCTGTTTCCCTGCTGCTTGTATGAAGCGAGGGACCCACTTTACTTTTTTTTAAAGTGAAAACAATGGAAGCTATGGATTCGGACGCATTCCCTCCCTTCTTTAGTTATGTAAGACCATAATTAAGGTGACCCTAATATCTTTGTTTTTCTAACGTTTTGTTTTCTCTTGTCTGACCTTCTGTGATGCTGCCTTCAATATTTTACGAGCATAGACATGAAATAGAAATGAGAAAACAAAACCCTTTTCGCTTTAGAGACCTGACATATTTTATTTGCAATTTAAAAAATTGCTTGCAGTGTAAAGTTCGCATCCAAAGTATTATTGTTTTGCAATCCAAATGATATTTCAGGGGCATTAGTCATCTAACATCTTTTATTTACGTAGTGTATAGTTTGTAACTTAGATTAAGTATCATTGTTTTTCAATCCAAATGATGTTTCAGGTTCATTAGTCATTTAACTTCTTTTATTTACGTAGTGTATAGTTTGTAACTTAGATTAAGTATCATTGTTTTCCAATCCAAATGATGTTTCAGGCGCATTTACATGTCGAGCTTTCATTTGCCGCCCTTGCAAACCCGCCCATTCCACATTTTTTGTGACAAACGAAACGTTACGATTTCGTGTTCTGTTCTTGATCATCCTTCACTTGTGCATCGGGTGCATCTTCCGCATCTTGCGAATCTTGTGTATTTTGCGCATCGGGTGCATCTTTCGCATCTTGCGGATCTTGTGTATTTTGAGCATCGAGTGCATCTTGCACATCTTGCAGATTTTGCGCATCTTGTTTTTGCTGATCATCCGTACTATTCAGCGTGTACTGACAAATAAATTTCTTTCTAGGATTAGATCTGGTTACGGAAGTCACTATGCTTGCGATGCACTGGAAATCATGCCATAAGGAGCTTTCGACATCAAGAGCTGCGCAATCCTCAACAGATGCGGAGACGAAATTGTTGTCGAGGCCATTGCCATCGGCAAAGTTGTCCCATTCCATAGGCTCGCCATCTTCCCAGACAAACACATCTTCTTTGACCAGGTCGTTGAGGCCGATCCAAATATTACCGCGAATCATATATTGATTTAACATTATGTCCCTTAGATAGTCATTGATGGATTTTGTCTTAGGCATCGCCAGGGTCCCTCCGTCTTCCACGCACTCCTGATTGGCCTCGTCGTATTCCTTGCTCTTGTAGATAGCGAAGTGAAAACAAGAGCCATTATTTACTTGCAGATAGTAGGGATCGATACTCGTCACCAGGTTACTCGGGCAAAAGGTTTGAATATCATCAACTGCAGCACCTGCTCATGGTGGGAACAGAAAACAGACACAAAGCTATAATGCATCCTTTTACAGCACAAATAGAACAGTGGCTTTATATGTTTTGTGATTATTTTATTATATTACAAAAAATCTACCTAGTAGCCTGACTCATTCAAACAACAATTTCTTTAATATAGATTTTTCGTAGTGATGAACGAACCGTTATGACTCAGGCCGCACTGTACAACAGTACTTAATGCCTTTTTCTTTTATCTATTTTGCCTTTTATTTACTGCTTTGAAAATCTTATACATTATTCAGTGTTAAAGAGACCGCCTAAGCAGGGTTTAAGTATCATTTTATGAGGACATTGACTTGCCGATATACGGATAAATATCCACCGTTAGACTGCGCTTCCAAAACTTTACTATACTATCATGTGATTAGATGGGAACATTAATGACAAAGATGTAAAAGACTATTTGAAGTAAGAATATAAAATTACAAAGATACAAAAGACTTTTTGAAGTAAGGATATAAAGTTGCAATGCTGCACTCCTGGAAACAAGAGAGATAAGTTCAATGTATCTTAAAGGTACTCAGATAGTTGAAGAGACATCACTTTGTTGTGGACTGGCTCTACGCAAAAACTAAACCAAAACTTTTCTAAATACACTTTTCTATATTTTGAAGGTGTTTAGAGATTTCTCTAAGATACATCACCGAGAGATTAAGTGAGTAACTGGAACCGATTATTAAGAATTCGATCTTTTTAGCTATTTTCCGCCTTTTCTTTATGCTATGAACTCAAGATTATTTTGCTTGTTTATTAAATTATTACAGGCTCGTAGTCTAGCTGAAGATGATCTGCTTCTATCTTCTTTCAACCTATTTACCTAACTACCTATTGAATTTACCTGTAATTAGAAATGTACACATTTTTCTACCAGTTTGTCTCCATAAAGGACAGCGCACAGCCCATAGGCTATTCCAAAACGTCCTTGGGTCTAGCTGACTTTTTGTGGGTCGTAAGGTTTTTAATTCAACTATCTCTATTGCTACGTCTAAGAATTTTGTTGATCCAATTTCTCTGCTTTCTACCTCTTTCCTGTTTTTTCCTCTCTATCATATATGTCTATTGGTCTCTCCATTAACTAACTGGTTTATGGTTGTTGCAAAAGCTAGTAATAAATTAGCACAAAAAACAAAAAGAACATTAGGAGATAAACAAATAATTATTGAATCTAAATGTTGAGGAATGAAAGAAAAATCTAACTCAGA
>BLXT01001944.1:1054463-1071698 GCA_019648995.1 Plakobranchus ocellatus
GATTTTATGGTTTCTTTTTTACATATTTATATGTATCTCATCTCATTAGAGAATGAAAGTTTTTCCCTCCTATATCAGGTTTGTTAGCATTTAGTCAAAACACTTACCCCGTGTGCTAGTTTTATCCAAAATAATAAACAACAGCTGACCAATATTTGAGGTTTAAATCATTCGGTTAATATTATTGTTGTTGTTGTTATTATTATTATTATTATTATTATTATTATTATTATTATTATTATTATTATTATTTTTATTATTATTATTTATTATTATTATTATTATTATTATTATTATTATTATTATTATTATTTTTATTATTATTATTAATATTATCATTATTGTAATTATTATTATTATTATTATTATTATTATTATTATTATTATTATTATTATTATTATTATTATTATTGTTATTAATAATAATAATATTATCATTATTGTAATTATTATTATTATTATTATTATTATTATTATTATTATTATTATTATTATTATTATTATTATTATTATTTTATTATTATCATCATCATCATTATTATTATTATTAAAATGTTTCTATTATTTTTTTAAGGAAGAAAAAAGATTTTTTTTTTTTTTGTTATCACGTGCTTACTGTATTTTCAATTGTTGTGTCGAAATATTTTATTTTCGATCCTTTCTTCCCTTGTCCTTTCAAATATTATAACTATTGCCCATAACATTCATGTCAGCCTGTTTTAAGTTTGTATCATGACAAAATTCACACAGACATTAAAAGCAAAGCACCACAATTCTTGATTTCGAAAACATAAACAGCCGAAAGAATGTGTTCAACATAAATAAATATAAACCAAATTTGATTGCAAATTTCATTGTGCATTTTCAATCAGGGATACTAACAATCACAATGAAATTCATTTAACGGCTGTTAACAATCAAAAGAGAGATACCAGCTAGTAACTGAAGCTTGTTAAGAGTCATCATGCCCATTTATTCATTAGCTTTGTCAAAAAATCAACTGCGTCTCTATATCTTGCAGACCAAAAAGAGTTATGGAAATGAACCGGGTTATGCAAAGGTCATTGTGTCTTGAGATTGGATCGTTGAACTCTGCTGGGTTGTTTTTACAAGTATAAAATAATTTATACAATAAATACCATTGATTTGTAGAGCAGCTGCGGCCCTAACAACATTAGATTGTGTCATTTTAGTATAAATTAAGGTGCAGCCTCATGTCTGATTCATAATTTATATTTAACGAGTTGTAAAATGTAATGACATGGAAATACTGCCCAGTTAGCAAGAAAAAAGTTTTTTTTTTCCGGATATCTGTTTCATGAAAGTCATCGAAACCAAGGCTCTGCGTTTGATCTTGCACTCGGAAGAAAAAAAAGTTCAGAACTTCGCATCGCGCAGCCTTTTCTTATTTGTTCAAACCTTCAAATAATGTCACCAGTCTTGTCTAATTCTATTCCTCTGTCCTTCTGTCCGTTTGTCAGTCTCTCTCTCTCTCTCTCTCTCTCTCTCTCTCTTGCTCAAGTAGTGTGTTATTTCGTTTTTACAAGATATTGCTTCAAATAATTTTATTTTGTTGTGCTTTACAAATTCCTTACAAGAAGAATTGAAAAATTCTTATTGCATTTTGGGAAATAAAAAACAAAGTGAAGTTACTGAACAAAGCAGATGAACTCAATGTAACGCACTTATTATTGTTCTTTATTTGAAAATAAAACCCTCGAAATTTTACTGATAATTTTCCTGAAATTCATAATAATTGATGGAAACTTCTACTTATTAGAACGATAAAAAAAAATCTGAATATTATCTACAATTAGTGACAAGCAAAATAATGTACTGAGAAGAAAAACTCCATATAACTTTGGTTGTTCCATGTTTTTGGTTTTTTTGTAATAGGAAATTTGAAAACACACACAAAGTTTAATTGAAAAAAAAAACCAGTTTCCGTTTGTAACTTAAAATGCGTGTTTACGGTTCTCAAAAAGGACCCGGTTTATTCCATCTTGATAAGAATCGAATGCCTCTATTCCGTCTGCGTAAGAATCGGCTCCTTCTGCTCCACGCTTAACAAAATTGAAAGGATGGATGCTCGAGACAGAGCTAGAAATAAAAGAATTTTCAAATTGTATAAGTTTCATTTCAAATCAAACTGAGCATACTTGATATCGATATTGGGTATCACATAAATGTGTCCGATACCTGCCATTACATTAATGAGATCGGTACCGTGAAGTCAACATGAAATTCATATCGGCCTTTTAATAAATGAGATCGATATTGGATATTGCCAAAATAAGATAAATAGCAGATCTTAAGACATAATATCTCTACCGAGTAATATATACATAATAAACGATATTGAATGGTACATACTTGAAAGCAATACCGGGCACTATATATGTGAGATCGGTAGCGGATATTACATTAAATGATTATCGATATTGGACATTTAAAATGTTCTGAAAGCAGCCTGAGCTCTTATAACTAAAAGTTTAATGTAAATATCATTTCTTGAGAGATGAGCCATTCACAGTAATACTAGTATTGGTGTATGAATAATGACTTAATAGTTTGATCTATATACCACCTTCTAAAGGACGAGACATTCACAGTAATACCATCACTTCTGTAAGAATAATGCATTGAAAGTTTAATCTACATACCACCTCTTGAGGGATGAGACATTCACAGTAAGACATAACTGGTGGTCTAGGAAACAATGCCTACATAATTAACTAAACATACCGCCTCTTGAGAAGTGACGCAGTGACACATGTAATGGTATCCCTCATCCTCTGACCAAACCCACATTTGAATGGGACGCCTGCCAAGATCCTCACAGCAGTACTTAACTCCTGCTTCTTGGTCTGTCAACAAACGTTTGCCATGACAAGGCCCATCATCTATTTTCTCATCTAGCTTTACAGAAATGCATGCTGGGGGAAAAAAAGAAAAAGTTATAAGTTTTGTGCATTTTTAAAACATTTGATGCTGTCTGACTGTCATTCACGCACATAGGAAATCTACAGTGCAAATAAACATGAATGCTACTATGGAAATAAGAAAATAACAAAGTATAAATTGGAACTTACAAAGAATTTCCCTTGAACTGCGTTTGCCTCAACGGGGTTAACTCTTGACAGATTGCATATAATATCGCGTGATAGAATAATCTCTTTGTTTTCTTAAAATGCAACGTGATAAGACGCTGTACTGCCAAGGAAGTGGCGGCGTGTTTCATCCTCAGTGCAAGCCATCACGTTTGATCAGAATCTGAATCGTTTTAACCAGTATTCATTAAACAGGTCTCTTCAGATTTTTTAGATAAAATGGAGAAACCAAATCTATTTATAGCCCCCAAGCAAAACATCTAGAAAAGGCGGTCAATTTAGAGATCTAGGTTAGTACACAGTGTTGTAGGCAGCGTGGAGAGTCCATGGTCAGAATTTGAATTTGAAGAAAAATTTTCAAACCCTTGAAAGATGGGGGTTAAGTTTGTAGTGGGCTAATGAAAAGGTTTAAACTATTTTGCTAGAAAATCAATGGAACTGAGACTAGAATAAGACCTAGAGGAGCTTTGATAAATTATTTTTTTATCCGACCTTAAAAATGATTGGATTTTTCCAGGGAATCTGGAAATCTTTTATCACCTGACAATGCCGCATGCGTAGCTAAATCGAGTTTCCACCTCTGGTTACCTCACGCTCATGCCAGTGGTAAGACCCACGTTTAAAAAAATATGCGATTTATCGGTACAAAGCAAAAATCTTCATTGAAGAGGTCTTAAGCCATGAACATTTTTCGGGCGTTTCATTTACCAAAAAGATAGAGATAATGTATACAAATGTTCCGTGCCCTTACTTATTTAAACACTGCCCATGTTTCATAGAGCGGAGCAAATCTACCTGTCTGTGAAGTTCTTTGTTTTTTTAACCACTGAGCCGGCATCGACAATTCGCTCCAAGGCAACGGCAGGTTCTAGCTCCTTAAAGCCTTATTTTATAAAACTACATGTCACAGTGTAAATATTTGTTTACGTGGAATGGATATTTTTGGGTGTTTCTTTTCATAATGTGCAAATTTTGCAGCTGGCTCTAAAAGTATTGGGCATATTTTGAAATTATGACTTAAATGTGAAATTGTCTTTCAAATTGTATTTGAAAAAACCAGAATGGCAGAGTTTTATGTCAGCCAACATAATTTAGAAAATCAATCATCCTTATTCGTTTGAATACTTAAAATGTCCTCGTAATCTCGCCACAATCTTACGATTTGCCGGGGCGGCAAGAGCTCACAATCTCATGGCAATCTTATTGTTAACCGGAACGGCAAACACTTCCTACAATCTCACAATTATCTTAGGAATAACTAGAATGGCAAGAACTGCTCACGAAATATCGCGGCAATATAACAATCAACCGGAACGACAAGAACTGACAATCTTGCGGCAATCTTATGTTTAATTGGAATGGCAAACACTTTTCACAATCTCGCGGCAACTTTATGATTAGTTAGAATGGCAAAAACGTCCTGCAATCTTAGGATTAGAAAAAATGAAAATTTTTACATCATGTTAATGATTTTGGTTTTCCACAGTCTAAAGACATACGAGAATCCCAAAGTATTAACTCCATAAATTTTCCACAAAAAAAAATTCCTTCCGGAATTGTTCAATCTTTGCCATTCTCGTATTTAAGTATATTGGAATGGGAACTTTTCTTACAAACCATAAGAAAACACAATCCAGGAAAATGTGCGAGAGACACAAATTTCTCACATCGCAGAAAAGTAGTTTACAGCTCGGATTTCACACGACAGAGATTAAAACTGTTATCATTGTGAGTAGCGAATTGTTGATCTCTTGTATGATCTTGTATATGTTTATCTCACATGAAGTTCTTCTTAGCTCGTTAACTCTCTACAGCGATCTTAGGAATTTCCAATAATCCTTCGAACTATTTAAGAGCAGGATTTTCTTCAGAGGAATGAAGTTTAAGAGTAATTTTCTCCAAAACATAATATTTCTATCAACAGCCATTTTTATGCTTGCGGCATATTTGAGTTGAATGCCCAGACGTTCAACTCATCAAAAGTAAAAACTACAACGTGACTGACATGTAAGGACTTTCCCGAAAAGTCAAAGCCTCTCGAACAGTGTGTTACTTAAAGAATCTTGGTGTCAATGAAAAATTTTGAGGTTTTGTATAGTTTCCTTTTATAGACTTTCATATACTCCTACAAGTTTTAAGCAGATCTTAACCTTCAAATTTTAGCTGATAAAAATGGCTTGTGAGAAAAAAAGATGAATGAATATAATATAACCTCTAAGATCACCGATAAATGTGTCTGCTTCTTGTCTCTACATGAGAATCTAAATCCTTTTTAAAAAGCGACGGTAAACATATGTTTTTCAGTTTCTAACTTTGCAGCTATGCTTCACACCTTGAAATATAGATATCAAAAACTTCCAACTATGTTTCGGTTTCAGGTGTTTTCACAAACGTTGCCGTTGTCATTCCTAAGCTTTCTTGTATCTATTAAACCATTTAATTTTGTTTTCCAAAACATTTTGAAACAAAGCAAAATTTTTTTTCCATTGAAGATATATTTTGGCTGTTTTCAAATTCAGCATTGTCAAGAGAGTGGCTTCCTTTGTATAGTAATTGAGCCTCTCTTCTTTTTTGAGTTTTTCATTCATTGTATTTTTTGAAGGCCCTCCAATCCATCAGGCACAAAAGATATGTGGTCTTTTGATAGTCATGGGTATATTTTCTTTTCTCTCTTTTCAGGTGACTTTTCAACTATATTTTCCTTGAAAGACTCAGCATAAAATTGAAAGGAAATAGGTCGACTTTACTCGTGTCAGTCGTAGAGCTCTTTAGATCACATTTATTGAGCCGGAGTTACAGTTGGTTTTCTTATACAATACAATGCTATAGCAAAATGACCATACCTTAATTGGCTTTTCATAACGCATTTTATCATAGCTGATAAAATGCTTAAGGTGGTTAAAAAATAATTAACCCTTAGCTTAATTAATTAATTCAAGGAATTTCCAGTCTTCTTTAATACTTTGATATTTCTAAAAAGAGAAACAAAAATACCTGCGAATTCCCCAATTTATCTTTCCCCTTTAAAAAAAATAATCTTTAAAATATCTTCAGTTTTACCTGGATGATCATGGGCATGATGCACAGCAAATGCAGCGGCCAACAGGACAAAGCTCACACACGCTAACAGTGCAGTCTTCATTGCTGAAATAAACTAGGGTTATTTGCAATATTCTGAAATGTTATCATTCTTATCTTTACTTCTCTTTTGTATCGTTCTTTTTACTATCAACATTTTTCTGATTATCTTTTAAGACTATTTAAGAATTTTCTCTCAGGTTTTGCGCCTCGTTAAACATTGAAATTTTAAACTGAACGTTCGTTTACGCATGAAATTTGTATAATTTAATATTGAGACGTGAAGACTAGAATGAAGATATTGGGTTAAGAGAAAAGTACTTACTTTCGTAGGGAAGGAAAGGAAAACTATGTTGAGACTCTATGGGATTGAGCTCTTGTTATAGCTTCATTTCTTAAATTCATTTTTGGGGGAAATGAATATTCATCATTGTACAAAAGATATAATGAGGGTGATGTACCTTTCATGTTATTGGAAAAAGCACAAAAGTTGAAATTTATATCTTGTGGACAAGAACAAAAAGCGAAATAGAACATAGTTATGATAGTGCAGTTCAGGAGGATTCCATCACGAAAAATGTTTAAAAGAGCATCATTTTACAATAGCGTCTGCTCTCTATGTGCAAAAACATTTAAAATGAATTTCAGCATTGATTTTTTAAAAAAGCTGTATCAAAGCATTCCTGTAAGTTATTCATAAAACATTCAATTCTTATGGTTCATAAATATTGAAATACTAAATATCCAATCTTTATTATTCATTCCAACGTGTTGTTTTACCATACCAGCCTCTAGTTGAAAACAAAATGGAATGTATTTAAGTGTCGGAATGCAAAACACTTTTTTCTTCCTCTATTTACTTTAGCGACAATTTTTAGAAGGCAGGCTTTGGTTGTAACAAATTTCTTGACATTATGAGAAAAGTTAGATTAAAGGGGCCATGAGTTTATAGATTCATTGTCCAAACTTATAGAATATGGAAAAATACGGATGTAGAGAAGCAAAACAATAGCATTGCGCTATAAGCGAAAGCATTCCACTATGGTTACTGCATGCGCTGAACAATTTCATTACCAAATAAACTAAAAATTGGCATCAATATGTGAGCTAATTTATGGTTTTGATGCATGAGCGAAACATAACGTCGCTTAATGGGCTAACACTGAATTCCTGCATGAGCTAAATAAATTTGTTGAATCAGTTAAACAATGGCATTACTACATGAGCTTAACGATACTTTATGCAATGAACTCGACAATGGCACGGTGTTTCTACATAAGCTAGGCAATCGCGTCACTGCATGTGCTAAACGATGGCTTTGTTGCAAGAGTGAAAAAATAGCGTTGCTGCATGAATAAAGTGGTTACGTTACCTCATACGCAAAATAAAGATAAAGATGTAGCATTAGATCTGAATTCCTCTTTGAAGTTGTTCATAACTGTATGTGAAAATTGTAAAAAATTGTAAGGAAAGACCTAAATCATTTAAATAATTCATTAAAAGGCAAGACATCCAAATACGAATACAAAATAAAGAAGATCAGTGAATGTTAGTGTGATTTCCAAGATGTCACAGCACAGTATAACAATTAAGTCATGAGAAAAAACACACATTTTCTTTGCATTACTTGTTTTATATTTAAAAAAATATCTTTCAAATGGAGCTGATCAAGTAAAATTTTGCCACCATTATAACCCGAAAGTATTTAATGATCATTATTTTCCCCCAAAGCTTAGGAATAGGGTAGCTTTTGAACGAAATTATATCATTGTGGACTATATAATTGTCCGCAGTTAACTTATATTGCCTCCATTTTGTGCTGAATGTTATGGAATATCTTTTTGTGTGCATAATCGCAAGTCTTTCCCATTAAAATGTTGCTCTTGGATCACAAAAGCAATAGCGTTAATCATACATAATCATGTTTTAGAATGTGAAAAAAAAATCTTTCACATTGCATAAAAGAACCTCCATCTCATGAATGTAGCATGCTAAATAGTTCAGTAACATGCACAATAATCGAAAAAGAAGTTGGATAATACATGAAATATTCGATCCAGTTTGGCACAAATTTAACGAAATAAAATATTTTACTCAAAAACTTTGAGCATTTAAGAAAAAATTATGAGGAATGGCCTTTGAAGAGACGCAAGTGTTTTGCATTTCTATTTTGAAGCTGTGAAAATAGAATTAGCTAATTTTCAAATGCTTACAATTATGCAAAAAAACTGCAATATCTTTTAGAAATTTGGAGCTGTTTTGCTGAACAAATATTTAATGTGTTTACTTCCCCTTGATTGACTTCTTCTTTTTTTGTCTTGTCCCCTTGCATTATGAGATGATGATGATTAACAAGATCAAGGTAGACCTTTTTTTTTTTTAAAATAAAAGAGGACTTTAATGTTAAATGATTGCCAATTCATTCTGCCAATTCAATCTTTTCTGGATACGAGACCATAATTGGATAATTTCTTGAATTTCATATACCAACCTTTTCTTTAAGACAAAATTGGCATTATCCATGATATCATAAGTACATGATTCCCAACGCACTCAAAACCTGAATCAAGAAAAGCTTTCCACTGATCAGACAAAATTGACGAGATGGAAAACTTGGTAGCGCACGCTGCTCTTCCTCTCCTTTGGCATCTCTTCTTTACATCGTCAAGAAAGTGAACGAAGATTGGCGCCTGAACGGGGATGCCTGGCGATTGGGTGAAATCAATACGGATGGCCGTTATCTCCTTATTCATATTTAAAACCTTAATATTAATTTGCTCGGAATAACAATATTTCGAAAACTTGATTCTGTGGCTACATCAGATTCCAGAGACACAAGAGGAAACCTTAAAGATAAAAATAATTACTACTTTTAGGCTGCATGAACTTCTCAAAGCACCAGAGAATTCAGCTTAACCTTTCATGAAGGTCCATGTACAACAGTTCTCGGAATCTCAACTATTATGTCTAATGTCTAATTTTAAACAATACCATAGTAACAAGCAATTTCTTAAATAATGAGGCGAATTTTCGCTTAGTTTTCGCTCATTGCGGTCATAAATAAATAAATAGAAAATGCATTTGAAGCCAGCTTATAATTACATTTCTTGGACACAAGATTTTATCAGCTGAAATCAAACCTGTGCCTTTGAGAGTTCAAGGTATAACAGATTTCCCCACGCCAACAAACAAGAAATTTCTGCAACGCTTTCCAGGAATGATGAAAAGTGACGGAAGCTACAAAGATAAAGTAAAAAAAAAAAAACTCTTTTGGACACTTAAAGACTAAATATCATTCAACGATGCCAAATCCCGCATTAATTAAAACAATTATGCTTCGCCACCCAGATAAATACCCTGTGACCAAGCTTTCGGGTTACTCATCAGGCCTGGCAACAGGGTCTACTTTATGACAGAAAACACAAAGGCACATATCGCATTTTCCCCCAATGAACTTACACCAACCTTAAATGAACTTACATCAACTCTAAATGAACTAGCACCAACCGTAAATGAACTTACACTAACCTTAACAAGATAATTTACATTTGATCAAAAGTTGTTGGCCAAATACAACGCCATCCAAAAATTCTGTTACTCTTACATATCCTGTGATACATGAGTCTTCTAAACTTTTGTGTCGATGTTACAGTAAAAACACGTACCTGGGGATTACGCGCAATCGCTGAATATTTCACTGAATACGCGTAATCCCAGTTTCACTCGGGGATTTCACATAATCACTAAAATTTTCAGTGATTATGTGAAATCTCTGAAAAATTTCCCCAGTAAGTACGCGTAATCCCTGATGCTCATTTGATCGTCATTGCCACGAGCCTCCAGCCAGTGTATATTTATAATTACTCTCAGATAATTTATATACATTAATTAAATATCTTTTCTTCACTATTCATTCAAACTGCTATTTCACATAAAAGTTTTCTAGATCAAACTTAAGTCAAATGTATAAGTGTACGAACAGGAAAAAATCCTACTTTCTACCTGTCGCTACTTTCAAGTTATTTTTTTTTTTAATTTTGTAGAGACCAGGTCTATATTCTAGCAACTTTTGTGGTAAGCCTACCTGCGAGAAAAGGCAGATTAGAAAACCGTTGGGTATTTGCAATGGCAAGCACAATGATTGAGTATTGAATATTTAAAGGGAAAAGAGGAATTTGGGGACGACGGGTTGGAGAATAGTATTCTCATAAGTCTAGTTGACGGACGGAGAGAAAAAGAAGAACAAAGAGAGGAAGGATGTGTGAGAAAATAACTCTAATAGTTTGTCTCAGAAAACAAAGAAAAAATGACAATAGGATCACTACATTGAAGTCAATGCACGGGGTAGAGGTTGGACAGAAACGAAGGAAATCGATATTAATAGATAGAGGCAGATTATGTTTGCATGGGTGGCATCTGATAATAATGATGATTGCTAGCAAGGCTAACCTGACCTAAAATTTTCATTGAAAGCAAATTGTAAGAAATTCTCTGACTGTATATCTTGCTCAAATTTTAATTTTGCTTTGTTTTAACAAAACGTTTTGTTACGTTGTTCATATAGCGTACATTTAAAAATGCCATTAAAACTGTATCTCAATAATCTAAGTTATGGTACACTTCAATGGCATGATAATAAAAATATATAATATTCATTACATCGTTGTATACATAGATATTCATAGATGTTTATGAAAATCAGTGTGGCAGAGATCCTATCCAATAAGAAAGTTTAAATTAAATGACTCCAATGAAAATGGCTGTAACAGTATTTTCTTTGCATGTCATTATAAATTATGATGTTAATTAATTCAGTGCAGTACAACTTTATGGTGTTAATAAATTCAGTGCAAGACAAATTTATTGTACAGAAAGTTATGGATGCAGAGAAGTGAAACAATAGAGCTATTCTACCGTAACCAAATGAAGAGCAGCATCGTTAATGAGCAATCGCAGGTTTGAAGATACGTTACATGATTGCAAACCCACACTTTTCCCCATATATTAATTATCATAATGGCGAAAATGGTTAATTATGCATGGAAAATATCCTTATCTTTATAATATAACACTTCTAAACTGGAGAAAAAAACAACTCTTCTTAACAAAATGTTTAGGAGAAGAGGTAAGTTTTAAAAACTTCATTGGCGAAAAATTGGGCATATAATACCCATAAACTTTACAAACATTAGGTATACATACGAATTAAGAAATCATATACAATCATTCAACCTTGGCCAAAACCCTCATCGCCATCCTCTGCTTTAATAATATTCATTGTCATTATCATCAATAATAATTTACAACTTATTTTCGCTAGTCTCTTTTCATGTTGCCGTTATCATAATCAGAATTTCAGCAGCGAGCTTGTGTGTAAAATAGCTTACCATTGTAAAATGTAAAGTATTTATGATTGTTACATAAAATATCGATAGCATAATTTTTTCATGTTAGACACGTTTTACTTCTGCTTTCTGCACCATTTAACGCAACGGAAATCTTTTCATAATACTCGTTTTTCACTTTAGAAACATTGAGAATCAAATGTATTTTGTTACATTTTTAAGGCATTATCAGGTACAGGAACTTATATTAATATATATATATATATATATATATATATATATATATATATAAATTATATATATATATATATGTATTCATTTATCATTCTACCAGGCTAGATCTTTCATGAACATTTTATAATTTACATATTCATTACTTTTTCTCTTTCCAAAATTTCCTTTCACCATTTTTTTAACGCAATGAAATGTTGAATATAGTTTTAAACAGCCGGAAAAAATTTTATATGATGCAAGTGATAAAGTTTTAAAATTAATCATGAGTATCTAATATTTCTATTTCTCTAAATAATATGTTCTCTTGAAAATGACCCAACGAACTTTTGCGCATTAAAACGAAACTATTTTTTTTCGGATTTCAAAAATGCAAATCTTTCTTGAATAGGAAAACACACGGTCAAATGCGGTGCCAAATTAGTCAATATCATAAAAACAACTCATTATAGAATCTACCTTTTTCATGTTAGATAAATATATTGATCAATCAAATACTCTCATTTTGCCCCTTCCTAAAACGTACACATTTTCTAGAACTTTCCAGTTGTCGAAGCCTATCTGGTCACTTCATAACAATCTAACAACTTCCTGTAAACAATGTTGTCACGCCTTTGAGAACCCCCTAGATATCCCTGGGTCTAAAAAATGTTCACAAGGCTGAAAAAATAATAATACGGCCAGTCTACAATAGGCAAGTGTTTCAGCCCTGAATTTCTGACACTATAAAGAGGCCGAAACACACCAAGGTCATGAGTTCTAGGTGTCCCTCTGCTATTTTTTTTCCTGAGCTTAAGCTTTAGTTTTGATCCCACAACCTTTTTTCCTCCAGTCTGGTGACTTTTCCACACGCTCTAAAGATTGTGCCAAGATGGTTGGGGAAAACTAGCTTCTTACTTATTCCATCTACCCCAAATACATATGGAGCTATTTTCGGCAGTCTTTGCTAGTGTTTAAGAGTTTTGCTCTTCTTTGGCCATTGATGGAGAGTTCGCTCAGAAGATTATAGGTTGATATTTCATCAAATTCCCTAGCACCAACCTCTACAGGCAAAATCTGGGATTGTATCCAGCTTTTTCCAGCTCCTTATCAAGTCCTTGTATTTTCCTCTTTTATATGTATTTGCCTTTTCAATTCCACTCTCGTTGGTACTGTTAGTTCGAATATGTTAATTTGTCGAATAGCAATTGAATAGCATACAATGTCAGGCGTCATTCTTGTATACAAAAGCACAGCATATAATGAAGATACAGTATCAATTATCAGTTTAACTGCATAAGCTTGCTACAATGAACCTCCACACATGTTCATACATTCTGATTACATTTGGTTACTAAAGTACAAAGTAGGAAATCATGCATTAATAGAATAATAAGTATCATATTCAATCAGTAGCAAAACACCACAATAAACAAGAGAATTCTTTTGTAAAGCTTATGTAAAAGCGTAATAAACTGGGCATAATGAGCAATATAGCAATTGCACCATCATACAATTGGGGGCTTAAGAAATCTGCATCAATATTTTTGCTTTCCTTCATGTATTCAATAACGAAAGTAAATGATTGTAAAGCTGAAGCTCATATCATTATTCTGGGACTATCAAACTTCGCTGCATTGATATACTGCCAAAGTGCTGTGATCTGTATGCAGAGTAAAGCAAATCTTTCAATTCCCAAAACTTCTACCACTAAATATTTTCTTCTTATCTGACAACATTTTACCGGTGCACATGAGAGGTAATAAGGTGCCCTGACTTCTCTGCATGAGAGTAGCACTGAGGATACGATCTGATGCTTCCGTCCTGAAAACAAACCTATAATCTCTTTTCATTCTGATGCAGGTCCTGTCTATACATCATTGCCATTGCCATCTTTAAAGAATGATAAGCTCTTTCCTAAGTTCAGTTATCCTATCCGAATCTAGATCTAGACTCAATTCACAATAGACAATTGTCACAAAATAAAGACCCATTCGCTTGTGGTTAATTTGGTTGGTTTTTTTTTTATTTTTATTTATTCTCTACCTTTGTAAGGCTTACGAGTCTTTCCCGAAAACTGAAATCTGAAAAATGATTTAAAAAAAAAACCTCTTGACTTTTTTTAGGTTCTTTGCAAGGGGAGGGTGATCAGCTTAAATAAGTGCAGGTGAGTGTTATGTTATGCCTGGAATCAGTACAAAACGTTGTGAAGTATTAATGTGCTGGAGCACTCGGAACAAGTTTGCGTATTAACACGAAATCCAGGTATGCCCTTTGGAGTCCAGTCAAAAGCAGCCGACCATATCATGAAGATAGACTTGCTGTTACTTAAATCGACCACGGCAGCATTATACGACCGCGCATTGGCTGTATAGGAAGGTACCTTGATCTCCACAGCAATAAAGCACTGAACAGATATCAGTTCCTTTAACCGAGGCTCATAGCTCAGCAAGATTTGGAAAATCAAAACACATTGCTGCAAGAAACACGAGGCATCTCCAATGTGATTTTTGCCTAATAAGGACTCGAAGAGTGTTGGACTGGATGGTGTTTGCGTTGCAACTTTCCACAGTCCTTAAGAAATGTAAATGCATTCCCAACTCTAATGTTTCCGACGGCCTTCGTTTACTTTTGATTTGCATAATACACATGACAAAACTAATTCAAATTATCACTTTATTAGTCTCTGATTATTGTAAAAATGTTCATTTATACCATGCTATGCCATTTCAAGTAAAAATGACTTGTACATGTTATCTTGTGACTGGTTACTCGTATTGCATATATTAACGTATGTATATTTTTTAGCTGATTACATTTTGAGCAACCGTTAAGGCCTAGTGTTCCCCAGTATTTTTTTTTCCTTCCGATGAATTCCTTATGATCAAAAACTGATGACAATTATTGTTATTATTGTTGTTTGCAACTTTTATTGTAAAATCTTTGAAACAAAGTAAAATAAAACAACAGCTGGGCACTTATACGTTATAATCCACCCTTCTTTATTGATTTTATGCATTGTGCAACCTATGTTAACATTCTTTCTTCAATTTTAGAAAAAAAATTTACACACTACCTAGATTTTTGTATATATTTTTTATGCTGCTTAATCGTCTATTCATCTCTTATATCATAGATATTTCTCTTAATCTGCCAATTAATTTTTTACATCTTGTGATTTCCATTTGCCTCCCAATGTTTCTATTATATTTAAAATATCTTGCTTTTGAATTCTTTGATGTTCTCTGAAAATACCTTAATAAATTGCTCTCTTTTACTATCTAACTGGTAGATCATAATTTTCTCCCATCTTTTTCCAGCTTCAGTTTCCTTTTTCATGGAATTGACATCCTTTTTTTTTTAAATCAATAAATTTGATATAAGTTTTACAAGACTGACTTACTTTGAAACTTTAATAGCATTTCTCGCTGTTATAGGATTTTTTAGTTTATTCTGAAACAGAAAACGTCAAGTTCTCTTCTCCCAGGATCTTTCTTCAAATAACCATATGTTGAAATATTCTTCGAATTTTATTACGAGTATATTTTAGTTCTCCCTTTTTTTCCATTTTCACTTTTTATGATTATGAATCAATTAGCATCAATGAAAAGAACTGAAACAACACAGTGCAATGCATTTACCAAAATTTTATTGAAGAATTAAAAAATAAATGTTTTCCTTTCTTAGATATATTATTGGTTTCAAAATCATTCAATTATGCTTTTGTTTAAGAAAGGAAAAATATTTCAGAATATTTAGTAATGTTAATGGCACGCTAGATGCAGTTAATATAGTTTCTAAAGAAAAAAAACTTAATTCATCCCCTTTATACATATCTTTACTTCTGAACATTTCATTAAAATAAAGGACACAAAGCTTTCTCTCTATGTCGACACACGCTGTCCTATCTTGACAAAAGTCGATTGCTTCTCATCCATCTTGATAGGAAATCGGTTTCCTCTGCTCGACGATTAGCAACGGCGAGAGTGTGGATTCTCATAACAGTACTGGAAATAAAAGATCGTTTAAATTACATCAGTGCCATGTAAAACCAAATGAAGCGTACTTGATATCTATTCTGGATGTTACTCACAAAAGATCGATACGAGTTTACAGGGGCTGTGTAGGAAAACAAAACTGACCATTTACTCGAAAGTCATACGTTGCCGAAACGGCAAAGACTCCCAAGAAATCCCCGGGGGAACGGAGATGGACTTATGTACCTAGAGGTGAGATCAGATTATGTATTGTACAATTTAAAAAAAAGGCATGGTTATGTGCGGTACAGGTGAAAGGGTTTAGGTTTGGGTTTTTGTATATAGCTAGTCCACAACAAGGTGATCTCAGGCTTTAAGGCCCTCCACAGGTGAAATGAGAACGAGCTTATCTGATGTATAAGGCCGGAGATTATGAGTTGTACAGTCGAAAGAAGGTGGGAAGTTCATGTGTTGTGCAATTGAAATCAGGGTTGAGTTGTGTGCTGTGCAAAAGTATGGAGATAAAAGAGGGACTGTGTGCTGTGTAACTGATATTAGTGTGGCATTATGAGCTTGTAACAAAAATCAGACTTAGGGCTTTCTATTGAACGCACGCCAACTCGAGAGTTCTAGAAAGAACCAGTTTAGGGGAGTTAATTTATGCAAAGCGAAGGAGAATTCATTACGTAAACGAACGTGACTCATGTTCTATTTTTAGCCCAGGGGTTTTCCTAATGTCTTTTTGAAGACTGCTTTTATGTTATTTTAGGAGTATGATGTAATGTTCTAGATCTATATTTTCGAACATTCTAAGCTTGCATTACGGGATAGATTTCCAGAAATTTGTAGAGTTTTCTTTTGAAAAAGGTAAAAATACCGGGAGAAGATTGGTGAAAGGTAGACACAGAGTAGGCAGAGTTCGTAGAGAACACACAGAGAAGACACAGAGTAGGCATAGAGTTTGTAGAGATCACACAGAGATCATACAGAGTAAGCAGAGAGTACTCAGAGATCATAGAGATCAAAGAGATTATAGAGATTGCAGTAAGATCATTGTATAGCGATTACGCAGATTAATAGAGCTAGATCTAGTTTTCTTACCGACGGCCTATGTGAATATTGTTTGATTTGATTTTTGCTGTTGAGTTAAATAAACTCAGTTTTTTCGTCCTTCACACGGTCTCCAGAGTTCCGTTATTTCTCAGCTAGGTCTATATAGATCTAAAGAACTCAACGTCCTACATCAGAGGTATTATCTACATTTTATTTCTGGTGTTTGTGACAGAGCTTTATAATTGAAAGAATGAAGAAGTTGTGCATCTGTAAGGTTGTGTGCTGGAGACTTGAAGAGAAGAAGGGTTTTTAAATGTGCTGTATAACTTAAAAAGGGTGGATTCACGTGCTGTTCATAGAAAGGAGGGGTAAGATTATAATTATGGTGTTCAACGGAAAGACGAGCTAGGTTTGTTGGTGTTCAATTGAAAGGAGAATGAGGATATGTCCCGTGCAATTGAT
>BLXT01001944.1:1079609-1095709 GCA_019648995.1 Plakobranchus ocellatus
ATATGTCAAAAGAGAACTGGATCAATGAGAAATGCAAAGAGATTGAGCAGCAGCGAAAACATGCACCACAAACAATGTACAGAGACATTGAGGAAATCACAAGAAAGAGAACATTCTTTTCAACTGGGTGTATAAAAGCAATGAATGGTGATATCATAATCGATAAAGAAAAAATCTTAGAGAGGTGTGCAGAATACATAAGAGAACTCTTTAAAGATGACAGAAAAGATCACAACATCATGAAGAATAATTCATTTTGCAGGCCCCCCTATCATGAAGGAAGAAGTAGAAACAGCTATAAAGAAGATGAAACATGGAAAAGCAACACGCCCAGACAACTTTTCGGTAGAACTGATAGAGGCCCTTGAAGATTTTGGAATTGGAAAAGTCACACATCTTCTGAACGAAATTTATGACACAGGGCAGATTCCAACAGATTTATCCAAGTCTATATTCATTGCATTGCCAAAGAAGCCAGGTGCAACAGAATGTGAATTACACAGAACAATCAGCCTCATGAGTCACATCACCAAAATACTGCTAAAGATCATAATGCTGAGAATAAGGAACAAAATAAAACCAGAAATAGCAGAAGAACAGTGCGGATTTGTAGAAAATAAAGGAACATCAAATGCAATATATATTCTGCGAACCTTAATTGAACGCGCCTTAGAAGAACAAAAAGATGTATATCTGTGTTTCATTGATTACACCAAAGCTTTTGACAGAGTACGCCACGATGAGATAATAACGGAATTGAAACAACTTAACATTGATGGAAAAGACTTAAGAATAATAAAAAAACTATGTACTGGGAACAAACTGCAGCGATGAGAATCGAAAACAAAACCAGCACATTTCAGGATATAAAACGAGGAGTTAGGCAAGGCTGTGTTCTCTCCCCAGATCTCTTCTCCCTCTACAGTGAGATTATCATGCGGAATTTGGAGAATCACCCAGGAATTAAGGCTGGCGGGCAGAACATAACCAACTTAAGATATGCTGACGACACAGTGCTAATAGCTGAAAACAAAGAAGACCTGCAAAAACTTCTAAATATCGTTGAAGAAGAAAGCAGAAAGAAAGGGTTAGAACTGAACAGTAAAAAGACAGAAGTGATGGTAATCAGTCGCAAACAAGAATCCCCAAAATGTGATATATTCATCAATAAAGTAAAACTCAAACAAACAGAAAATTTCAAATATCTAGGAACAATAATTTCAAACGATGGCAAAAGAAACAGAGAAATATCAGCAAGAACTGCTCAGGCAAAGATCAACTTTCAAAAGATGAAAACAATCCTGACAATAAACACATCTCCATCGAAACGAGGAAAAGAGCCCTCCAGTGCTACATAGAACCTGTTCTAATGTATGGATGCGAAGCATGGACAATCTCAGAGCAAATTCAAAATAAGCTAGAAGCAACAGAAATTTGGTTCCTTAGAAGAATGCTCCGGATACCTTGGACCGCAAAGAAAACAAATGAGAGAGTTCTGAATGAAGCTAATAAAAGAAGATCACTGATCAGAACTATAAGGAAACGTCAAGCCACCTTTCTGGGCCACGTGATGAGAAGAGGAAAACTGGAACATTTGGTAACAACCGGAAAGTTTGAGGGAAAAAGAAGCAGAGGAAGACGAAGGGAGAAGATAATGGATGGACTGGCCACATGGCTTGGACCAGGAAAAGTGTCAGATATACTGGCCGCTGTCAAAGATAGGGATTTGTGGAGGGACATGATCACCAACGCTTACAAGCAAGGCACTTGATGATGATGATGATATCTCTACTGCTTCTAGTTTTTTCTCTGTTCCTTGTTTATTGCCCAACACTGAATACCATACAAAAATACTGGCCATACATTTATCTTTATTTTTGTTTCTGTTTGCCAGTAATGGTTTCATTCTTTGGAATGCATCTTTGGCCATAGCTATTCTTTTCTTTATTTCACTTGTGCGTCTGCCATCTGTTATTGTCAGGTAACCTATATATTTGAATTTTATAACTTATTTGATTTGTTTGCCTTTGCTAACGAGATAGTACTTGGGGTGAGAGGATTTCTTTAGGATGACCATACATTCCTCTTTTTTCTCTCTATTTATTTTTCAAGTCTGAAATGTCACCAAGATTCCTTAAGAATATTTCTATATATTGGTTAAAAAGATCAGGAGACATTTCACATCCCTGCCTCGAGCCTCTTTTGATGGATTTGAAATCATTATGTTCTCCTTCAAAGCTTACAGATGCAGTTTGATCGCAGTATAAATTTTTGCTGTTCTACAACAGAACGCTGTAAGCTAGTGCGCAAGATGTGTAAAGTCAACTTAATAGTCGAAAAACAGAGTACGTTTCGATCACTTGAGTCCGACAGACCAAATCTGAACTTGTTAGGTGAAAAGCTTAGTAAGTTTTGATCGTAACTGCCCAGTTGCATACCTGCCCAGTGGAACGTAACCACAAGACTACTTTGTTGGTACACTTAAGATTTCGTATTATTCTTTTTATATGCTGAAATAAAAGACTCACTGAGCTCTGGATTCCAGGTTTTTTTAGTTTCTTTATAATTTAAAGTTAAAATTTAAAGCCATGGCCTATAGAGTTGAGTTGTCGTTTCCATTCGAATCAGAAATTTACATCAAAGTTAACTTTGTTTAATTGAGAAAAAGATGACATAAAAAATGCCCCCCCCCCCTCCCCCCTTTCCACTCTCTCGCATTCATAATTTTCTCTACCCCCTTTTTTCCCCTAGCTCTATTAAATCTCTCTTTATACATGTAACAAGTAGCTAGGGTCTATAAATAGACGTTTCATGCTGACAGTACACTTTCTCCCACAAACTGTCCTTGTTATCATTTATTCATTAAACTGATATTTCTTTTTTTATTTAAAGGGGTGATGGGATCTACGTTAAAAAGAATAAATGTTTGTATAATTTGTTCATTCTCTAGGTAACTCTATAGATCCTAATCTATAAAGGATGTCTTTATAGAACATAAATTTATTTACGTACAATACCAAATTTTACAAGGCTTGTAAACTAATGACTCATGTTTGGCACAGCCTGAGATAATTATGACCTGTTAGAACGAGTTTTTCTGCCCACATTCCTGCCTTTCATTGTATTGTTATGGATAGGCTCCGAGCAATTTTTTCTAGACTGAAAGCTATCTAAAAAACATAAGAATTTGTCTTATTGATAGTAATTTTAAAATACACAGCCCAGCTCTATACTCCTTGATTGCATGATGGTCAAGAATGCTACAGCACTTTACTCGTTACTAAAATTCAACACACGTACAGTGGAAACCTTATATAAGAAGGGCGATGGGACCAGAGCAATAGCCCTATTATATCAGATCTCTATTAAATCAGAGATGCAAGGGAAGTAATCATTTATGCAAAGCATCCATCACGGCGCACAAGACTTAGTCAACTTAGTTAGCGCTTCACTGCACACGGTTGCGCTGACAATCCTTGCTAGCGGGCGAAGCAATTGAGGAATGTGAAATTTGATACCCGTATTGTTCCATAGCGCTAAAAATGCACACATATCTCAAAATCATTTTTCTAATTGATATACGTAAAAATAAAGTTCATATTTGAAATTGGCGTCCTTTTTTACATCGAACCTACGCGTAAGCAACATTGTTTTTACTTTAATTTTAGAGATTATAAATTACTTTATTACAATAAAAATGCAAACTCGCTAGTTTTCATGCAATTACGCTGGCATTGTTTCAAAACCTCCCATGGTAAATTATTAATTTCAGTGTCATTTGAAGGGGAGAGGTGTTGCGAGATTACATACCAAGGTTTCAAATCTTCCTCAATGATGAGTATCCAGTTAGAGCTGTTAGTTTAAGGTGTACATCACGAGGTGTAGTCTTTCTTTCAAAGTTCAATACACTAGTAGGCCTGCGCCGGTCCTATCCCGATCACTGCACAGTCCTTTTTGTTATGTTTACATTATATTCCACAATTTAGAAAAGACGAGGGCTAAAAATTTTGTTTATATACATAATGTTCTACACAATATATAAGGTGAAGGTGGTCTTATTAAATGGGAGTTGCACCCTTTTCTCGCTCTTGTCGCAGCTTTACTTTAGGTGCGTTTCGCAAAGCCGGGGACACAGCAAGAGGGTCTAATTTTTCAAGTCCTTCATTGATGCCGAAAGCTCTATTTGTGATCTTTGAGATTGATTGGTGGCTCGCCTCAGTGCCCTGCTCTCCCAAGAGACCCACTCCAAAGCCAAACCGTTTAATATGCGGTATTACATGATGTTCAAGAATGTGTTGTTTGGGAATTAATTTTTGGGGAAAATGGATCCTGTACTGTTCCATGTATAGCTTTGTAAAACTAGTAAGGAGTCCACTTTGATCGGCCTAGTGTGTGAGATCGATTTATGAATCTGAGCGAAAGCGTTGTTTAGATTGTCAAATATAAGTTTTACTCGGTGTGCATCATCAATAATGAAGGCATCATTTGTGTGTTTTCAAGTTGGAAACACTATTTCTTCAGTCAGGCGTTCATAAACCTTTGCTGACACATACTTGTGGCAGTGGTTGCTAGTAAATGCACCCCCGTGACATGGTTGTGAAGTAACACGGTGCTTTGTCAGTATTTTGTTCAAAGAGAGAGCGATTGGACCGGTATTCACCTCTAATACTATGTAATTGATCGATTCAAGTTCTTGATCGACCTTCTCAAAATAGGTTCCAAACATTTCTTTTTCTGTTTCTGACTCAGCGAACGTAATGTGGTGCTCAAGGAGATCCAGCTGAGCTCTCAATTTTTCTACAGTGTCTCACATAGATACGGATGTTTGTAAGCTTGTTTTTCTTTTTTTTTTTTTAAGTTCAATCTCCCACAAATACGACGCAGTTGGTCTAAAGCCAAACAGTGACTGTCACGAGTGTGTTACATGCTGGCAAAATAATAACATTAGATAATCATTCCGATTTGAGTTATGTGTACAGCTTATTACGTAATACATGTGTTAAGGCAGGCTTGTGCTCAAAGACTTACAATTATACAAATAAAGAAATGAACGACTCAAAACTGGCAGTTCAAACGTTTATATAAAATAAATAAGCAAATATCAAATGAAAGTAATAACCTAAAATACTCAATACAAATAGACGGATAACACAAACAGTTAACAGTGAAAGGAAAGACAGAAGAAACAGTCGACTGCAATAGAGGTTATGACTACCTGAATTCCCCACTAATCACTTAAAATTACTTTACTCTTTTATGCTAATATGGCCAACACTAGAGTTCGAGCTCGCTATAAAACTATGAAAATACTTATATGTTCGAGTCCAACGACGACGATTCCTCTGTCCGGTCCAGTCTAACAAGATCCAACGGCGCGGAGTTGAAAGCTCTCAGAGCCTAGGGAATAGGCAGTGTAGGCGGGAAGCGAGGCTCCCTAGCCCAGGACAGGGCTGGTGAAGTGATGGCAGCGTGCCGAACACATGGTGGTCAACGCGACCAGAGTAAGCTTAGTTGTTCACCTGGAACGACGCCAGGGGACACAGCACCAACCGCCGGGCAGCCGTAGGGGACGTAGAAATGACCAACGTCCGGCAACTCAGATCTATAGCACGTCGGACGACAGGACCATGGACTGTAACACGTCGGATGGCAGAGACCGTGGACTGTAACACGTCTGAACACAGGAGTATAGAAGCGCAGGATATAGGAGCACTGGCGTATAGAAGGTGCTCACGCAGCGCTAAAGCTTGCTGGGTTCTCTTCGTCAGTTGAGACTTGGTGGTAGCAGACTCGGGGGCGGCTATACACAGGAACACGTTTATCACCGTAAACTGTCCAAATCTACAATAAAGACTAAACTAGAGTTATCAAATACACGTAGACTCTCAGAATTCTAAGTCTGGATACTAGCCTACAATAAAGACTCTTTATGACACTAGAGTCATGAAACATACACGTAGACTCTCACTAGTCTACCTAGATCCTACCCCGAGAAAGCTATGAGCAAGACTGACTTAAACGGCCTAGCAAGCTTACTTAAACCCAACTCACCAGCACAGAAATCGACACACGAGAACAAGGCATACAAAACTCACACAGCACACAAATCGACACACGAGACGTCACACTTAGCGCTCTGTACAATCAATGCCTATTCAGGCCAATAAATATTAGTTACACATCCCTAACAACATGTATCAAAAAAGTGACGTTTTTAAACGTTTTTATTGCTTCGTTACAATTTAATTTTTTTTTCCATTTTCTATATTTTACGGTTTTTCACGCAATAAAATATCTGAATACAATAAAAGTTCTTAAAGATAGTTTTTTTAGTGAGGCGTTATAATAAAGAAAACTTATCTAACACAAAGGATATCCAATTTCTCAGGTGATAATACTGAGGAAGATATAAAAACTTCACATATAAAAGATTAATCACTACTGATGCCCTCAATGAAAAAACGATTATTTTTCATCGAGCGGTTTTCATTATAATGGCAATTAATGAGGCTTAATTAGGGTTATAAATCCAAATCGAAGGTCTCTGATAAAATACGTCTAGAATAAGAACGGATGCACATAGAACGACGATGTTTGCGAGAAATGATAGTTGGGATTATTGTTAACAATATTTGATTTTTTTTTAGTTGCAAAGATGCAGCAGCAAAGTTGTGATTTTTTAAACAAAATAGCAAAGTTAACCATCAAATTTATTCATCACAAACGGCAAGCGATACCTGCACCAAGCGCACCCAAAAACCAGGCGACGGGCAATTAACATTCCAGCGCCGGGGATTCCCCTATATCGGGTTTCGCGCGACGCCCGCTCAGGCCTACAAACTAAAGGTCTCGATATTACCGATTTATGCATTACTGTGTGAAGACCTTAGGCAAGCTCTACCGCATGACTCGTTACGTCTTCATGAAGCTAGGCCTAGTGCTAGATCGAGGTATGAAGCAAACCACAGCCCTTTTTTGCTTCATCTACTGTTGAGCATGTAATTGCAGTCACTCGGCCTTGCATGGGCTTGTTCCATCACTGTGCTCTTTCTTGTTTTAACTAGTCTGTGTCCCTCTTATAACAGATTTAGCTTTGATGAAGCCCTATTACTGCCAATAGTTTTCACTAGAGATAAAGAGTACGAAAAAACAGGGATTTCAGAAATGCATGTTATATCAGGATCTCTATTATAATCAGGCCTGTTATACATGGTTTCCACTGTAGCTAGCCTTCAGAATACCAGTCCATCTTTTAACGCAGTTTCTTCTCAACTGAAAATTTTTGACAAAAATATGGATTTTATGAAAATTCTATACTTTATGTGATGATTCGTTATAATAAATGGTTTTCCATGGTACATGTAAGTTTTAAGCTTTACAGCTGCATAAGAAACACCTTAGCAGATTTGGTGATTAAAGCTCAAAAGACATTAAATGAATAATTTAAAATTATCCTACAACCTTTTTTCTTTTAAATACCAAGTTTATTCTGGGCTGTTTTTGTTTTGTTTTTTTAAATTATATCTTGTCTGGTCTATTGCAACCCGAAAAACTGATTTTTTCTCTTACAGCAATCTGCCAGGAGTATGGTCTCCCTAGCCATTGAGCTAAACAGACCAAAATACTGTCTCTCTCGCCAACCTGGCCAGACAGATCGGAAGTCTTGTCTCCCCATCCTTTTATATATCATAACATCTTCCATCTCATCGGTTCCCTTAATATTTGCACAACTATCCACGCTAAGTGTTCCAAGTTTTTTGTGACAAAATTACAAACCACGCACTGTTGGTTGTACAATATCGTGAAGAAAGACGATAAGATCCTCAGCACAACCTAAAGAAACTTATTCCACCAATCCCAGTGCGTCAGGGCTCAGGGCAAACTAAGATTTCTAGACATTTATATTTTGCTAGGCAAGTCTAAAAATAACACGTTGCACAGATATGCATGTTACATAGTGCAATTCCAGTGCAATACTAAATTAATTGCGTTTTATTTTTGTCACCATTTAAAGAACCATTCCTATTGTTCAAGAGGGAAAAAAATCGATTTGTGCCTTTATTATTTTTTGCCTCACTGATAAGATAACAACAAATTTAACTTGTTTCACTGTTAATGCAAATTATGGAGCTTATAAGACAAATCAAAATAGAATTTTTAACATTAGATAAAAAAAGAATATTTTTCTCCTGGTGGACAAAGACAAGATTTAAAAACGCCTATTTGTACCTAATTTCTTTCCAAATTCGAGCTATACTTTATATAAAGCGACCAAGACCACTTCAAGAAGCAAACTATCCTCCAAATGCTTTTTAAGGCTAACATGTTTATTAGATCTAATTTCTGAAGGTGCGTAACCATACTAGTTAGAGCTATTTGCACCACCTTAGACCCACTAGCTTCTCTGCCTATTCGTTTTGCTAAGTGTCTATATATAGCTTTGGTTTCTCCATTTTATCTTGAACATGTCTATGAAGCTTCTACAGATCATCATGTGAGTTTTAAATAATGCAAACAATAATAGCAGAAATTTGTCTGCGCCAAGTCACAGGCTGTTCTGGAGAAAACTTACTGGTTTATTTATTTATTATTTTTTTTTTTTTGTTTTTATTGGTTTGCTCCTATGCTTTTTAAACTTTAATTCACCGACTGAGACTTATTTTCTTAGAAAATGCAGCTTTTGGCAAAAGTGAAACGCTGCCCAATAAGCTGTGCAAATTATTGTATGGATGTGTTAAGCTTGTCTGCGAAAGGCTTTGTGGGCACATTTTTTAATAACGATTTCTCTACAAACAACTTTCGGTTTTTTTAGACTCTATCGTTTGAGGAATTGTAGAAACCAGTCACGTCAGCCTCTTCCTCGCAACATTAACGGTGTCTTCTTTTGGCGCCCCATAAGGAAGCGACATTGGCTATCATGTTTCTCCTCTCAAACCTAGATCTAGGTATTCTCATTGACTTATAAGGTCATTTTTACTACCAATACATATTCCTCATGACTTTTACTCTAAAAGTCTTAACAGATTTACAAAAATCTTCTGGAATTGTACCACTGTCATTATTGCATTGAGCTGTTTTGTTGTCAGATCTATTCCTGAGTTATCTGGTGCTCTGTTTATTTATATTGGTGTGTTGTCTAGCCTATTGGTGCTTCCATTTTTAATTTTCGTTGTTGCTGCCTTTACATCTTCATTAAAGATAGTTGAATCTTCTCATGGCGTATTATTAAGTCAAAGAAGGGAATTGTTTTCATTGGGACTTTTAAGAACAACCTTGTGAAAAAGTGCACTCAAATTTCAACAAAAGGGCATCATCCTTTGATAACTTACATGAATACAAGTATGATGTTTCATTGTGCCATTGAAATTACAACAGTAGTGTCATTATTGGCTAGATAGTACATTCCTGTTCCAAAGGAAGTCTACTTCATAGAAAATGCGCACAAACATTGGTTACTCAACCATGACCAAATTACAACACATATGTGGGTGGGGATGATAGGGATGGATCAAAATACCCAACTGTATAGAATGAGCATCAAGTGGTGATGTACAATCTAGGCCTTCCTGATGGATGTTGTTATTTCGCAGGTATGGCACATTCATCGCTTTCTAACAAACCTGTCAGTGAGAAGGAACTGGATCTGCTAGCAATCAAGAGGTCTGTGGCAAGAGCCTAAATGAGGAGGGATGCTATTCGGGCTACTATGGGAACGCCAATGATCGATCAGAATCCAAGAGAGTGTTATCTAATATAAGGTTTGACAAGCAAAGCACCCTGTCCGAACAAATACGATACAGCTCTGATGTAGCCTTTACGAGATGAATACTCAAAGGAATTGTGGAAAATGTTGTGTTGGACTGCATGAAATTGGCTTTGCAATTTTCAAAACACCATGAGAAATCCAGACTATTTCGCTTCCTGTAACGTTTCCGACTTTCTTTCTTTTTTTTTCTTTTTCATTTTACATATTTCAGATGAGAAAAGTAACAAAAAGTACTATTTTATAAGACTGTTACTCTCATGAAGTACCTTCATAAATTACCGAGCCATGTTATTTCATGTAAACAAAAATTGTCGTACGGTAACTTGTAGCATTTTACTGCCACTATTTGCAAAGATTGGCGTATGTATATGTTTAAGCCGAATGCGTTTTGCCCCGCCCCTTCGTGCCAAGTGTTCCCATATGGAGACACATTGGTGGGGACACAAGGAAGTTAGATGTCTAATAAATGTCTTTGATCTGACTAGTTGAAGACAATCATTGATTTTTTGAGAGTTTTTTGTCATCATGTATACAAAGAAGAACAAAAACTAGAACTTAGGCACTATTAGGTTATCATCAAGCCGTCTTTATTGATTTCATTCAATGCTTTTCTAACTTTGTCGTCTTCAACTTCAGAAAATTGAAGATACATATTTTTAATCTTTAGAATAGTAATCACAATGATCAGTTAGATACAGGTGATATTGTTTCTGAAGAAACTGAATTGAAAACCGTTTATACATGTTTACATCTGAACATTTCTGAAAAATGGACACAAATCAAAATAGCACACATTCTTTAGATAAAAAAAAAAGAACAACTTCTTTCTATGTCGGTTCGTAGTTTAGGATTTTTCAAATGCTTGCAGTTTGTTCCATCTCGGCAAAAATCGTGGGCTTCTCTTCCATCTTGGTAGGACTCGGTTTCCTCTGCTCGTCGATTAGCATTGGCGAGAGCCTGGACGATAGTAACAGTACTGGAAATAAAAGATAGTTCAGATTACATCAGTGCCATATAAAGCCAAATTAAACATACTTGATATCTAATCTGTGTAGAAAACAAAAACTGACTGCTTACTCTAAAGTCATGCGTTGCCGAAACGGCAAAGACGCACAAGAGATCCCTGTGGGAAACAGATATTGACTTATGTACTTGGACGTAAGTAAAGTGGGTCCCATGCTTAATCCAAGCATCGGGGAACCATTTAGTGCTAGGTGGACACAGGGAAGCAATGGAAAATTGACTTGGTCCGGACTGGTCCTCTTACTTGGTAGCCAACCGCCCTACCAGATGAGCTACCGCTCCACTCGTACTTAGAGGTAAGAGAGGTGAGATCAGATTATGCATTGTACAATTCAAAAAAGGGCGTGGTTATGTGCAGTACAGGGGAAAGGAGAACAGGGAACAGGCTTATATGCTGTATAATTCATAACAGGGAGGAGATTATATGTTGCACAGTCGAAAGAAAGTGGGTAGTTTATGTGTTGTGCGGTGGAAATTACGGTTGAGTTATCTGCTGTGAAAGGGTGTGGAGATAAATGTTAGGTGTTGCCAAACGAAAAAGGTGCTGTGTGCTGTGTAATTGATATAAGTGTGGCATTATGAGCTTTACACTTGAAAGAAGGAAGAGGTTATTCATTGTAAGGTTGTGTGCTGAACACTTGAAGAGAAGAAGGGTTTTTAAATGTGCTGTAAAGCTTAAGAAAGGATGGGTTTTTACTTTCTGCTCATATATTGGAGGGGTAAGATTATAATTATGTGTCCATTGATGGACCGGCTAGATTGGATGGTGTTCAATTGAAAGATGGGCCAGATTGTATAGTGTTCAACTCAAAGGAGAATGAGAACATTCACCGTGCAATTGATGCGATTGCTGTGGTAGTGTAATTATGTGTTGTAAATTCGAAGGCCGGGTTTACATGCCGTACAATTGAGAGCAAGGGCGGGATTATGTGGTGTACATTTCAAGGTATGGCAAGTTTAAGTGCTATGCAGTTGAAAGAGTTGGGGTAGGTAAAGAATTAGTTGACTGTTTCAAAAAAATTGACTGTTTTATACACACCAATCATGTAAATTCACATAAACATCACACAACCTTTACAGGTAAACACAAACATTTGTAAATATTCAAAATCATCACATACACACCAAACAAAAATCACAAAATCATGTCAAATTCTCATTCAACCATCACACGAACATAACAATAACATAACACAAGCATCATAATTTAAAATGAAGCAATATCTAGCTGATAGAATGCAAACACCTTCCCTTGAGGGGCGAGGCTTTGACGCTGATACTGGTACATGCATAGGGAAGGACGCCTCTATAATTTAATGTACATACCTCCTCTTCCGAGGTGAGACATTTACACCGGTACTTGTAATCCATCTCAGCATCGATCCAAACCTCGATTTGCACAGGGTGTTTGCCCCTCTCCTCACAGCAGTACCTTATTCCTGTTCTTCTGTCCGTAGTGAAACGTCTCCTATGACAAGGCCCTCCAAACATTTTTTCACCGCTGGCTACAGAAGTGCAGTCTGAGAATAAAGAAAGGGCAAATAAATCAGATAAATGATGCCAGGCACACCGTAAAAAATCTTCGTATTTGTATTTTTTATTCAAAGCATGACCCGACTCTATCGCTCATTTGGGGAAAAAAAAACCTTTAAGTCACTGTGTATCTCTGTTTGCCCGTGTGTAAAACCAGAATAATAAAAGCTGCTGTACGCATTTTAAAGGCTATGGGGGCTTAAAATAGATTATGTAATCTTTCTTTCACACTAAGAGCAACTCTATGGTCCTAATGAATAATTATGAGTGTTACTGTGGAGATATAAAAAATTAAAAAACATTCTCAATTACAAATCGAAACTTAATCTGTGTTGTGATTAACTCCACGGGATAAAGTCTATGGTAGCTTACATAAACAAGAATATTCGATAAGATAAATAATCTTCATAAACAAGGGTAGATCTGATTGCTTACTTAGGACTAATACGTTATGGTTCGCAGCTTTTAAACAAGTTGTCACGGGTTCCATTCCCACTGCAAGTAACAAGGTTTGGTCTATATGTGTTCATGTACACCAACATTGACTTGGCAGGTCTCTTCAGGCTCAGAAAAAGTTAAGGCGAGAACAAGTGTAGTTCTATTTCTAGTTTTCTCACCTTCATTTTCGGAGGCAATACGCAGTTTCATTAAACACCATTTATCGGCACAAGGCGCTTTATTTGAAAACTTTTCTGCGCCCTCATTCATTCACAACCTGCCAATGGTTCAAAGAGCACAGAGCCTTCCGTTTTTGTCTTACTTCTCTGCTGGCAATAGATCAATTTCACTCAACGGGAAAAACCCCTGGCTCTTTGGAATATTTTCTCGGCTACGACCTTGGATTGTGACGCATGTGGCAATGGGGCACCAAAGTAAACATTGCTAATTTCCTGTCTTAGATTCAACTGTCTTTACAGTATATTTTGAAGTCAAATTTAGAAGTTTTGTCGCAGTTTTGAATAAAATGCGAAAGAAAAGATGTGAAAGGGAAACACATGCAACAGTGACAGCCACTATAGTAGCGAAAACTATATGAGTGGCGTAACATTTCGACCATTCCCAAAGCCGCACAATTTGCCTTGGTGAGACTATTTGCAATGAAGGTTAATATTAAGTATTTTTTTTTTACTATATCAAAGCATAGTTTTATAGGATTGTTCCCCGTTGTGGACATCTCTGTTAATTCATGAATAGTTTGAACTTCTCCACATTCTCATTCACCCTAGTGTTAAGCGAATCAAACTTAGAACAGGGATCTTGATATGGAATCCAAATTAAAACTTGTAATCTAAATTACGAATAACTTTTTTATTTCATTTATGCACTCATGGTGTGGGTAGAGGTTGAATCTACTATTTATCTTCTGGACCTAGATCAAAAGAAAGATCTCAGTAGACCAATTTGTTTCAAACCAAAGGTAATCTGAGTCTACCCAAACAGTTTCACTTTCAGGCCCTTCTACTCATTGTGAAACACTTGGAAAAATAGGTCCAGTCCTTATTTTACCAAACGCTCTACTTACTTTAAGGAGATCCGTGCTTCTAGATCTAACTTCATCAACTGAGAATGAGTACAAGTATGCCAGTGTTACCTTTTTATTCTGCCTTCACAAATTACTGACAAAATGAAGAGGTTGTAGGCCAAGTTATAATGTAATTTGTGCTACTTTGATACAATATAACAGTATTACGCCCGCGGCCCTTTCATTTTGTTCGAAACTGTTGAAAGTAGATCTAGAAACACGGTTTTCCATAACATAAATTCCTCCTGTGTTTTTACTGCAACCATCTATGACCAATAAATTATCTTATGTGCTACTAAGTTTTTTTCCCCATTTCCTTTGCTTGAAAGCTGGCGTTGCTTTTAGTAAACAATGTTAAAATTGTCCATATCATCTCAAACAATCTGTAGGCCTATCCCTCTTGACTCACAGCCTCACGGTCATCTCTCTTACTGAATTCTCTTTCTCTATCTCTATCTCTATCTCTATCTCTCTCTCTCTCTCTCTCTCTCTCTCTCTCTCTCTCTCTCTCTCTCTCTCCCTCTCCTTATAAAATAGAGCGTTCTGGAAAATAAAGTCGGCTTATTATTATTTCAAAACAGCCCGTTGCCATGCTCAACCAATGTCCTACATCAAAATCATTATGATTAAAAACTGTTGAAACGAATAATATTGATCTGTAATGAACCTCTAAGACTCCGAAAACTATATAGATTATGGGTCTAGATCTAACGGAAATTCGGGTTTGTTTACATCTGTGCCCCATCGCAACGAAAGCACATGGTAAACCATGTCAAAGGTCACGGGAAAAGAGGTCACTGCCGAAATTCCCCGCTGCATGCAATAAGTCTATTCGCCACAAAACAATGTCAGGGTTCTAGCTCTTATAAAACGGCACTTAGATGTTACTTGATCAGATTCTGCTGATTTTAAAAAAATGTACCTCTTTAAAATTTTCTGTTCATATTCGTGAAAAGTTTTTGTTGACTTCACAAATATTATTTCATTTTTTGCCTTTTTTTTTTTTTAATTAGAAGTTGTCATCCCTAAATAGTTTTCAAAAGTATAGAATGATAAAATTTTATCTTCATCTACATCTTTTAGAAAATTGATCGACCTAAGTTTTAACCGAGTTTAAAATGACTCTAGTCTTTTCATAATGTCAGTCTATTTCACAATAAATTTACAGTTTTTCTGTCAATCTCATGGCTATTTAAGTTTGAAGAAAATAGCAAGATGTTGTCGCAAACTGACAGGAAATTTACAATCAGTTAGAATGGTTAGAAGTTCCCGCGATCTCATGACAATCTTATAATTAGCAAAAATGAAAAGTTCTGTTATCATCTTAAAAATTTACGAAGACACATTCTAAAGATCCCAAAATGTAATCTCCGAGGTTTTCGTTTTCCTTGGAAAAAAAATGTTTCGAAACTGTTACATGCTTTCCTTTATTTATTTTTTTTTTTATTACATTTTCGAGTATTCGAGAGCGAAAACTTTTCTTTAAAAGCCAAAATCGAAAATAACTAAGGCAATGAAGAAGACATTGTCTCATATCCTTGACACATAGCAAAGAGGGACTGAAGTGTATTTTACAACTCAATTTCAATAATCCAAATGATGATGTTGACAAAGTAGCGGCGAATCGCCGACCCATTATCTTTCGATGAATATTTCATTTTTGTTTCTCTTAATTAGCATCTATATCGAATTCTTCCTACAGTTATCTTTAAAAAACTTATCATTGTCTGTTACGATCTCTGATGGCTCAGTTGACTTTCTTGAGTGAAGTTTGGAAAAAATTTGTCCAAACAATATCTTTGCAGTTCGCTATAAGCATGTATTGAAATCTTTCAGTCGTTTCCTCCTTTATTGGTGTTAATCGTTCTTAAATTTTCTTCTTTCCATTAAATCTTGTACGTCCGCATCATTCTGAAAAAAACTCAAGGTTTTATCATTTATGATACTGTTTGGATATTCTTCAGATTTTTTTTTTTTTCAGAAACGGATCTCACTATAACTAATACTTCCGCTTCTGTGCCATTCAATTATTTGATTTTGAAAGGTCTTGCGATCTATGAAAAACCACATCTTCTACTTTCCTTTGAGTAGCTCAGTTTATCACTGAAAGAAAAACTTGACAGACACCAATGCATTTTCATCGTAGCACAATGATTACTAAGGTTTAGAGTTTAAAATGTTCTTTCTTTATCAAATGTACAAATCAGCTTGCTTCAATACTTTGCAGTCATTTGAAAGAAAAACAATAACCCTCAC
>BLXT01001947.1:19733-29811 GCA_019648995.1 Plakobranchus ocellatus
TATATTTATATGTTTGTATGTGTGTATGTGTGTATATATATATATGTGTGTGTTGTATATGTGTATGTTTAGGTGTAGGCCTATATATGTATGTATATATGTGTGTACATATATATATATATATATATATATAATATGTATGTATGTATATATGTGTATTTTTTAAAAATTATTTGTTGATTCTTTTCATGTATTTATTATTATTATTATTATTATTATTATTATATATATATATATATATATATATATATAGAGAGAGAGAGAGAGAGAGAGAGAGAGGAGAGAGAGAGAGAGAGAGAGAGAGAGAGAGAGAGAGAGAGAGAGAGAGAGAGAGACATAAAGTTCAATCAAGTTTTGTCTACTACTTTCTAATTTTTAAACTACAATATCTACAGTACATTGAATACTGAGAGTAAAGTTGGTGAAAAAAAAAGCCAGTGTCTATTGATCCAAAGTAAAAATCAACGTACACTTTTGATTAATACAATAAATGATTTATATCCTTGCCATTTTATCAAGCTGTCGATCTAATTTATCAGATAAAATGTTTTGTTTGTAGAAATATATATGTTTGCCTCACACCGTGAACACAGTTTACACAAACTATACTATAGTACATCTAGATATAATACAGTTTTTACCTACTTTTATTTATTTCTAATAGAAAGAACAATTGAAGCTAGCAGGAAAAACTCTTTTCAAAGCTCATTTTGAATCTGTATATTTTTTGTATCACACACTTCTCATCAGTCCTTGTCGCAAAAATAACTTTTGTTAATATCTCATGTTATCTCACTTTTTGTGATTCATAAAATATGTTTTACTATGTTTAGAAATCGCGATGTGTTGGGTGATTACTTACGATTTTTGTCTAAACAATCCATCCTTGGAATATTATTGGATTTATCGTAATGTGAAAATAACCACAGTTTTTCTTTATGCATTTGAGCTGGTTTAACAAGTCTTCAGGCTGGTCAAGGTTTTTTTAACGAACAAAGTATGATATATTTTTTACATTGAAAAAGGAGGCAAATATAATCTAGATCTATCAATTTACCCGGACCATTGCATTTATTTTTTGGTCAAATAAAGTTTTTTTTTTTAAATGAACATCTTTTATACAGCATAATAACGTGTTTTAAAAAAGTGAGAAGTGCCAGAAGATAAATATAATTTACTTTTTTTTTTAACCATCATTTCACTGAAAAAATATAGATTATATAGCCTATATATATATATATATATATATATATATATATATATATATATATAATTATATATATAAGCTAACTATGTTCTTCAATCCCAAGTTTGATGCCAGATTCAATTTCTAAAAGTTTGGCTCTTTAGCGCGTTAATCAGCAACGATAACTGCCGTATAGAATGTTTTAAAGCAGCTTCTCTGAAAAACAGCATTTCTGAAATGATGCTTACAAAAATGTGGAGGGCAACCAAAAAGCCACACACAAAAAAAAAAAAAAATATGGGGAAACCCAGAAAATATCAACTTAGGCTACTTGAGAATTTGAGAAGTACACTTATATCGAATTAAAAGAAAACAGAAAAAAAAAAAAAGAAATTGCCTCATTTCGGACGATAATCCAGGAATAAATATGATAAACAGTAGAAAAAACAAACAAACAAAAAAACAGAATAACCCCAAAAACTGATGTGACTGCGGCAGTTGTGAATCTTGTTATGAAAATGGAATGATTGTTGTTTTCAGGTGGAGGATGAGCGGCGAAAGAATCAGAGATGTACTACAAGTTTAAATAAAAATTTCAGAAATGAAGTTAGATTGTGGGTAAAGATCTCATGCATCTAGAATATCTGATCACTGAAATGACTGGCCAAGCTGAGAAATAAGTGGACCGCTGCATAATTGATGTTATAAGGCCATGTAAATAAACCAAAAGTGTTGAGGCGAAACAAAACCTGACAAAACCAGTGTTGGTTTGCACTCAAAATACAGTACTTTCCAAATGAGTATAGTCTGGGATCTTAGTCACAATTATTACAATACAAAATTTACCATGTAAAAACATAAGGCCACCTGTCATTTAATTAAAGTAAAGATATAAATACCACAAAATCCAAACCCAAGCTCAGATTTGAATAGTCAATTAAAAAAGTTTACTGCTAGATCTACACCCAATCAGATAGCCAAAAATAATATCCGGGTGGCGGAAGTGGATCATATATTTCCTCCTGTCTTCCTGGAAAATGCAGTACTTGGTGATTTCTAGAAAGTAACAATATCTGAAAAATATTCACTTCGGTAAGCTATTCAATGAATAAGGTCCACTAGATCTATCATACGGAGACCTAGACCAGTAACCGAAACTGAATGAACCAGAATGTTCAAATATAATTGTACTATAGATCTAGATCTAAGCTGTAAAACATTTCGCTTCTAGATCTAGTCTAAAGGTTTAGGCCAAGATCTTGGCAGAGACCTCTAGAATCTAGATCTAGATCTAGACTCTAGTCTGAATCTATTCTAGATTGAGTGTTGGCATTTAAAAAAATCCTCAAGAATTGTCATCTAGATTTCTGCAAATCAAGATTTGGGATCCTCCAGAATTTACCTAGCATTGGAAGATGAAATATAGGCCCACAGGGCTGTTTCAATTTTCGAACAAGATCTAGACGACAGCAAAGTTCCAAATTGAAAAAAAGATCTATGAAGTCTGTAGCTAGATTCTATTTTACGAAATATTGCATTGAATATTTTGAAGACCAGATCTTGGCAAGCAATGGCGTAAATAATCAGCCAAGCTGCCTTGAGGTCTGCAGGGGGAAGAATTTCTGCACAGGGGAACCATCTCCAGAGTCCAAGTCACTAAAGAGGGTGGTGTCAAAAACATCAATGTTTAAAAAAAAACCTTTTTGGAGTTGGCACTCATGATTGTACTTTCCTTGATGCGACTGTTTGATGAAATGAAGGCTAATAAAGGAAGTGCTGGTATGGTTCCCAGGTGTGGAATTCTTGCAGGGACCTTTTGTTGCAGGTTTCAGTTTGAAAGTGTCACTAATGCCATTGCCTGATGAGATTGTGTTGTGGATTAAGTTATAATTACCAATCCAAACTTGCAAACAAAGATTGATTTTTCAAATGAACCGAAAATGGGATGTGGTTTTGTAGATACTGATACTCTCTAGAATTGACAAAATGTGAGGCTAGGCTCATTTTTTATTGCTTGCTTAGCTTAGTGAAAATATTCTATCCTCCTCAGAAAAAAAGTGGCCAATTTCTAAATATTCAAAAAATGGTTAATTTCTAAATATTATTGCAGAATAATTTCACAAGAGAGTTGCTAATCACCAATGGACTTCTCTGGTAGTCTCTTAAATGCAATGATTCTAAAGCTTTAATTGATGGGACATTAAGTTTGATGGCTATTGGCACACTTTATCAAATACTTTCAGCATATTTTGTGCATATATTCGTTATGTGAGAAAATGTGGTGTAATTTTGCAAATTTAGTTATGATGATATAAAGGCTCTTTTTTTTTAAATATTTGAGATCAATGGCTCTAGGGAACACAATATATGGGATTTCTTTCAGTTTCAGTTTTATACTCACTATGTATGAAAATGAAAGTATTGGGCAGAACAGACATTTCTGCATGCTTTCCCACTTTGATGTTTTGGATTTCTGGAATATATATGCGATCTCTTAATTATATCTCAGAGATTGTATTGTAATATTTTTACATATTTAAGAAAAAGAAGAACAAAAGTCATTTGTCAAGTCCACATAGATCTCTAGAAGCATTGAATTCAAATATGGAAAATTCCATTTCCATGGTAATCGGCAGTCTGTTAGTTTTAACAAATTTGTCTCTCATATTAGAGCTGTGTTGAAACTTTTCGTTTTGATTGAATACAGTCTGACAAGAAAATCCAGCTCATATGAACTGTTTCTTATTTATAGACTCATTTAATGATTTAACTAGTTCCAAGACTCAGTTTTGAAGTGTAAAAGTGGTGCAGTATGTTTCTATAAGCGGTGCATTCATGATGCATTTGTGTTTAATATTACATGAGGCTGTTACAGTAAAATATCATGTCTGTAATCTGAATGTGATCAAATGGAGATTTAAGAGTGAGTGGAAGGCTGAAGCAGTGAACGTGTTGTATTTTTTTTCCATGTGGGGAGGGGTGTGCTGGTTGTGTGTTTGCAGTTTTTGCAAGAGATCATTTTTGTTTTTATCACCACTTAATTCTAAAAATGAAAGGGGGACTTTTAATTTTCGCATTTGCCAAAAGGTGGGCATGTATATTGTGTCACTTAGGCTTTGAAATGAAGCACTAGGTATATAACTTGTAATTGCTTCTCAGAAGTTACCTTTATGAAAAAGTAAAGCAGGAAAAGGCACACTTTGGATCAAGAAATGAACATCAATGGGAGAGAACGTGAACAATTTTAAACATAGCTTCAATGACACATTTTTAAAAATTGAATAAAGTAAAGTGCAGGGATTACGTTTTGGATGAATTTATTTTGAAGATACAACTCATTTAAAACTTTTGTCATGAAGTAAAAAATTAACACCAATGTGTCTGCATTTACGTTTACTATGATTGTTTTTGAAAAATAGGAACGCCTTTTAGTGCTTTTTTAGAGAGTATTGAATCAGGCACAAAATCCACCCTATTGAGAAAAAAAAAAAAAAAAACTTTTGTAATTCTTATGTTGCTTATTTTTAATTGGCTTTGGCAAATTTTCAACAATAAGTGCAATAATATTCTCTTCAGCATTAATGATGAAGCCTTTAACTATTATTATTTCAAATCTTTAAGTTTGACTCAAAAGTTCTGGTTCGTGAAAGTATGTTTGGTAATAAGAGAAAGTGCGAGTTTGGTTGATGATATAGCATATCAAACCAATGAATTTGGTCTCCAGATGAACAAAAACATCACTTAATAAAAATATAGCGACTTGAGGGATCATATAATCAAGATAAGACTAGTTATATCATATCGATAATCAAGATATGACTAGTTATAAAGTCACAACAGTTGAGAATTTTTTGCTCTTCCAGATCTCAAGTAAGTGTCTTCACAATGAATGAATGATATTCAGCATCAATTTATAAGTAATTCAATTTAGGAGATAAAGAAATGGCACCCCGTTTACATCTTTTTTGGATTACATGAAGTTTTGTGTTAATTGTGGGGACATGAAACTTTACATAAAGTAGACTGTACTTCATTTAATTTTTTATTTTTATTTTTATTTCAAATCACACTTCCAGTAGATTTTTTACCAGAAATCTGTTGAACATAATATTTAAGATATTGACAGTATTAACAATAATCAATGCTGTGGTTCAAAGCTTTTGAAAGATAAAGCACATAATTGTATAATGTACAGACTTAGTGCGACTTGCCTTATATACGTAATTTTAACTTGCAGTTCGTTATAGTGATTGACTTTCTAAAACATTATGATTCTCTTTTGATCAAAACTTCTTATGAAGCATAACAAGAATGACAAAATACTAGTACTACACGGTTATTTGCCAAGTTTGCTCTGCATTCCTCTTTCTTTTTTTTTTTTTTGTGTGTGTATATATGCTTTTAACATACTTCTTGTAAAAATTCTGTCAAACATAAAGTGACAAAAATAATGTTGATGTTTGCATACACAATAAAAACTTTCATGATGGCTCAGAAAAACGACCATTTTCAAAAAGCAGACAAACAAATATTTATGAAAACCCATCTAGATCTAATTCGAGTCAAATTCCACAGTTATTTACTCTGACCTTATTTACAGAAATTTCTTACATTTTTTATCACAGGAAACAAGTGTTAAACTTAACGATAGCATATTCTGTTTTAATTGAAAGATTAAAATTAAATCCTTAATCCTTAGATGAATTATGCCTTACGGGTACTCAATTGGTCTTTTTCCATTTTATAATTGGAGATTAAAAACAAAACAAACAAAAAAAATACAATAAAGAAAGTGACATAATTTAAAAAAAATACAATAAAGAAAGTGACATAATTTAGGGTACACCTTTTGGCAAGTGCTTGTCTATACTCTTTGAAAAAACCATCAAAGCTGAGAATTTTTTATGGGGACATGAACCTCTGTGTTCATTTAGATATGCAACCCATGAAGAAGAAATAAATTAGTCATTTTTTGTTTTCCTTTGGGATGGGCATACAGCCCATGCACTACACTTGGGTTTTTGGTCTTTACTTGAAGCCCTCCCCAAAAGCCCGCTGCAGATTTCAGGGCTTTGTAAAGCATTGCATTACCAGGGCAATAAACAGAAGAAAAAAAAAAAAAAATCCTTATTTTGGCATAGAGCAACAAAACTTTATCTCTTAGTGTTATGGATCAAATTACTTAAAATAATTGGTCTTATGTATTGAATTACTTCAAACTGTTTAGTCTTATGGTTCAAATTATTTAAAACAGTTAGTCCTATGAATCAAACTATTTCACACAGTTAGTCTTATGGATTAACTAATGGTTAATAAAAGTTTTATTATGGATCAAATTTCTTGAAGTAGTCGTAAAGATCAAATTATTTCAAATACAAACTTGATTTTTAACTTCTTTCACTTTAGATTTTTTTTTGAAAGACGAAGTTAAAACAAAAAACAACAAAGAAAAAAAAAGGGCATAAAGATGTACCTGAAATTTGGAAATGACCTTGAGTGAATTTCCATCTAAAATTTAAGTGTGGAATATGGCTCCTTAAACCTTCTTAAATCAAGCAAGTATGCTATGAGATAATAATTATCTCTGCTTTTTCCAAAACCCATTTCTCTCAGACTGTTTACACTAGCTGCCGGACTTGTGAGATATATTTCTGATTATTTTAGTGATGTGATAGATGCAGTGAGCATGTTGGATAATGTTTAACAATTATCTGCTTTTTCCAAAACCCATTTCTCTCTGACTGTTTACACTAGCTGCTGGACTTGTGAGATATATTTCTGATTATTTTAGTGATGTGATAGATGCAGTGAGCATAGTGGATAATGTTTAATAAAAATAGAGAGCACAGTTACGAAAATCTATTGGAGGTCACATCTCAGAGTAATTCGACCTGCATGATGAATATGGACAGTGAAGATGTTCAGGTTATAAAAATATGTGTTAGTGCCAATTCATTAGTGCCACCTCATAATGAGAAAATTTGCATAAAATAAAGGGAGACCATGGAATAATGGTTTTAATGAAGTTTGAAGAGTACCTTACCTTCAATTTTCAAATGATATCAAATAATACCAGACTCTCAAAATTGTGGCCTAAAAATTTATTTGCATCATTTTTTTTTTCAGCAATCATCTCTCATTTTGTGATGGCACTGCATGTGTGTGCGTGTGACTGGGAGTGTAGCCCAAATGTTAGGTTTTAAAGAATTGAGACAAGGGCATTGTCTTTATCAGAAATTTTCAAAGTTATGCAATTTTGAGTAAGAGAGAACAGTTTTGAGAAAACTGTCATCCTCAGACAAATCTGAATCACACTCCTTCTCAAAATCTGAGGTAAAATAGTCTTATCAACCTCTTGGTCTGAAAGTTCATGATCTACCACACACTGTTGTGAATCCAAGATGGTGCTATTTATATTGTCATTTGTTTACTATTCTTCCAGTGTAGCAAAGAAGCCGAAATGAGTCTAAGATTGTCATTGCTTTATTTCTTCATTTGAAAGCCAATTGCTGTAGAGCATCAGAACATAAGCATGAGGTCAAATCGATTTATATATTTTTTGTAAGAGAAGAAATAAAAAATAGTGTGAAAAAAAAATCAGACAGTAAGAAACTGGATAGAAACTTCAACTGGGAGTAAATAAGAATGTAGAGCACAATAATGAGAATAGGAAACACAAGTCAATGTTAGCTTCATGCACATACATTTAACATAAACTACAGTTTGCAGTGTGGAGGACATCACAAGGAAAAATGATAATAAATAGCAGCAGTTTGATTATAAAAAAAAAAAAAAAAAGGTTGCAATTCAATGGGCATTCCTTGAAACTGAAGATTTGTCTTGCTGTCTCCCATTCTCTTTCCAAAAGAATCAAATAAAATGGTTTAAGCACAAAATTTCTGAAACAGTTCATTCTCGCACTTATGAAATGATTAAATATTAAATTGAGTATCAAGAAAATTTTCGTATTTTGAGCAGTATCAAGAATTACGTTTTGAGCTTTATCATTTGCAAACTGAAAATTACTTTAATCAACTTTTGGGTTATTTTCCATCTCACTTTACACTCACATGTGTCCTTAAAAATGTATTGCACTTTTTTTTTTATCATGATAAGAAGAATAAAAATTTGTCTTTTTTTTATGATGAATCATTTTACTCTATGGACTCTTCTTTCAAGGATTTATTATTGATACCTTGTAAAGTATTTTATCAAATCTTATTTCATAAGTGATTTTTAAAGCTTTAAAAGGTAATAAATATTTTTTTAAAGATCTATTATACTGCTATCACAAAACTTTGTTTTGTGTCTATGCCTTTATAATGTTGATTTTTAAACTTGCATATATACATGCTTTTTTTCCAACAGGATCAGGTGGGAGCAAGCTCCCAGCAAGAGTCTACAACAATGTCACAGTGGGCCAAAGTCCAGCAAAATCCCAATGTGTTTCGGCAAATGTCACAGTTCTACCCTCCAACCTTTCCCATGGAGATACGTTTTTATCTTTGTGGCTGGATAGAGGAGCAGCGATGGTAAGTTGTGGCATTTCAGGCATTGTTGTAATAGGTCATTGCCATCCAACTGTTGCCTGCAATAAGTATGGCAATCCAGCCATTTCTTGTAATAATTTATGGCATTCCAGCCTTTGTTTAGTAAGTTATAGCTCTCCAGCCCTTTTTTGTTATTAGTTGTGGCAATCCATCCATTGTTGCAGTGAGTAGAAGAAATTCAACCATTGCTGGTATTTAGTCATGGCAATCCAGCTTTTGCTCGTATTTAGCCCTGTGTAGTTACCATGCCCATGCTTCTAAATTGTTGCCTTTGGATGATCTGGCTGATACTGGAAATAATCCATACAAAAGAAATTAAAATCTCCCTCCAGCAATGGGGCTTTTGTAGAAGATATTTATTCAGAAGAGCCTGCGGTGATGCCAGGAGAAACCTGGACTTACAGATTTGCAGCAGCAATAACAGGAGCAATTCAACTGCTACACAGGACTCGGAACCAAAGAATGAATAAAACAGATGGTCTCGGGCTCTCAAACTCACTTTCTTCAAAGAGTAAACAAGTCTTATCATAAATTATTATGTCCTTCTTAAAATAAAGGACAAGACTTTAAAGCACAGTGAATGGCTCTGACCCTCACTGAAAATCTAAAACTCTCAGTAATTGTTGTGGAATGTGCGTTCAAATATAAAAATTGGCTATCAAAATCTGCTCCCTAATAAATTGAATATAATTTCCAAAACTTTGTACCTTGGCAACAATTTAACAATATTTAAGAGTAAAACTGACTCTAGAGTTGAGATAACTTAAGTTGCAAACTGCATGACTAAAAGGCTTGCAAATGTGATGCATGACAAAAAGTATTGTATGTGATGATGGTCAAAAATTTCTCAGGTTCTCAAAATTTTGCTTTACCACAAAAATGTGTTAAAGCCAAATTTTCTACCCTGTCCTAAGTTCATTAGCTTTTTGCAATTAAAATATTTTAAAAAGAAATATTATATAAGAGAAAACTTCACGATGAAAAAGAAAGAAATGTGGAGGCCATGAGATCTATAACTGAATGAGTCATGACATTGTCACAGGGTCATATAATATCTATATGTGATAGATAGATAGTTTTATATTATATATGGCTTTGGGTTTAAGGACATTTTAATGACCTCCTCTTGTTTCATTATTCTCATGGCTCCATATCATGTTCTGAGATGTTTATTACATCAGTTTTAATTTGGTTCTGGGCCAAGTGATATATTTTAATATAACTCAAAAGGGATGAATTTGCATTTATATTGTATCGAAAACTTTAATTGATCTCATTTTGACAGAAGCCAAAAATTGATAAAGTTGCATCTCTTTTTAAAATTCCTCTATGTTTTTTTTTT
>BLXT01001947.1:70347-75347 GCA_019648995.1 Plakobranchus ocellatus
TATTTAAAATGGTTTACAGAAAAAATTGTCTCGTGACTTGATCAATTATGACACAGGCTATTTGGTTATCTTGCATTCCTTTAACAATATGTACACACCTGCCTAATTGGGATCATCCAATTTAGTGACCCAAGCGGTAAAAAAAAATAGTATTAATTTAAACCCGAAGATGGTAACAGCAAAAATGCACACTAACCAATACAATTGACAGGCTTTCTTTTTTTTCCCATAGAAGAGTTACATTTGCACATACTCTATTTCTTTTCCACGTAATACATAGTCTATACATACATACATACATACATACATACAGCTATTATGTACTTTCTAGTCTTTCAGTTCAACAGAATGACTATTACCCTAGGCAATGTTCAGGGTATATGCCCTCTTCAGGCAATCCAGCAGTTTTTATGTGCTTGAGCCAGAGCAAAATCCCATAATAAATAAAAGAGTTTTATATTTTCATAATCTGATGCATTTTTTGTAACAATTAGGAATATTTGTAATACTAGAGAGGTATGTATGCATAACTTAATCACACATTTATAATATTATGTGTTGGAAATCATTTATCTTTAAGCCAGTCCTAATGTGTCGGAGGTCTTATTTTGAACATGTTAAACCACCAGGGCAGCCAAAAGCTGCATTTTATTGGCTTTGCTGCTACATTGTAAACTCCTTAGAGATATTTAAAATTTCTTTTATGTTGAGAAATATTTTGTGAAAAAAAACACTGTAGAAAGAAGGGCACAAAAGCCTAAACATTTGATTCATTTTTATTTTTCTTTTAGAAGTGCATCATGTGACCCCTGGCTCAATACGAAGGTCTTGTGTATTTTTGGTGTTTCCATGAAAGGCATATTAATATATTGACAGTAAAAGTGTTGTTGCCAAAGACCACACTATTTAAGAAAACTATAATTAAAATCAGTTAAATTACTGAAGAATAATAATTTTTTATATTTTGAGACCTTTCTAAATCAGTAAGATATTGGAAAAGTCAGTGTTTTGGGAAATGTTTTTTTTTCGGTTTCTTTACAAAACATTGGAAATTATTTAGACTCATTTAAACTGGTTGGAATACATACACTTATTAGCTCTCATAATCAAAGGCACATCTTTAAAATTTGCATAAATAGTATCAAAGTACTAGCATGCCACTTCATATGGTGATACAAAAACGTTAATTATACACAGTATCCTAAAGATAGGATGTTTGCTTGACACCCCCACCCCTTCCTGCCCACATGCACATAAATATCAAAACTCAATCAAGGTCATATACAAGATGTCACTTTTATTTTGATTTCAATTGCTCAAAATTTTGTTCTTAATAACCCTTGTCCAATTAGGCCTAGATATGTATTGTAGGCCTAGTTGTGCCCAAGACTTCATGGAATATCATTTATTACAAAGAATCAGGAAAAATAAATGCAGTTTCTACCATACTTTAATTAAGTCACAAACGGAAGAACTTACACTCGTCACAAGTTTTAAGTCTGAAATCAAACAAAGCAAATATAGCAGGCTTGGGCAAAGAGTATTATATGACAACCCCCTACCATTCCAGGGTGATTTCAGGTTCTTGGGCATTCATCCAGCCAGGACAAAAGAAAAGCTTAACCTTTTGTTTGGTTGGTTCATCACCTGCTGTCCTAGTATTGACAGAGTTCAAGGATCATTTTCATGAAACATCTTTGGCCAAAGCTACTATACTATCATTTGATTGTTTATAAATTTGAACAGCATACCTAAAATCATAAGTTTCTAGGATAATATTTTTCAAGAACATTTTTTCGTTGTAGCACTTCCTGTGGGTAGAAAACTCATATGTTGATACTGTATATAACACTAAAGTTTTTGCAGTACTGATGATGGAGGGTTTTTATTTAAGTATGCTCCTCGGCCTATACTCTCTTCTTTCACAGGCTATTAAAGGAAAATCCAGCCATTTTGTGATCAGTACAGGCATATATTGCTGAAACAGTCAACTGATATCCTAGAGAACTCCAGGGTTGGTATGCTCTATAAAGGCACCCTTGCAGTACCGTCTAACCATTGAGTAAGCCTCAGGTGTGAGACGGCTGCAGTCCTGCACATGCAGTTGTCTGAGCTGAGGACACCTGTACGCCATTAGAACAAGCCCACGGTCTGTTACACCATCGCAAGACTTGAGTCCCAGCTTCCGTAGCTGAGGGCAGTAGGTGGACAAGGCATACAAGCCTGTATCAGTAATGTCGCACTTGCCTACATCTAAAGATCGCAGACGCAAGCAGCTTCGGGCCAAGAGGTCAAGGCCTCTGTCCGATACAGCTTCACAGCCACGGACATTTAAGTAGCGCAACTTGGGACAGTTGAGGGCAATGTGCGATACGCCATGGTCAGAGACCTGAGGGATTACAGGCAAAAGAACAGTTAGTTTAGAGAGAATAGTTATTGTAAGTTCACACCCTTGAGGATAACCTGACCTATAAATGATGAAAACAATGGCTGTTAATTTAACTAATTCCTCCTTCTCTGTCTGGTACATAAGCTAAAATAATCTCAAACTAATAGATAAGAGATTCAATTCAATAATATTAAAAGATTATAGAGGACTCCACCTTAAATATACTTGTTTAGCAATTGTTCATTTAAGAAAATCAGTTTGGCAAAAAAAGCCCTCTAAAGATAATCTTTATAGAATCTGAAGTGCTTTTTCTATCTTGAGCCAAACAAATGAGAAAAGAACAAAGCAATTACTTCAACTTCTCTACTCTAAGAGAATTGCTAAAATAAACCAATTTTAATACTTTTAGCATTTTGCAATTAAATTGAAAACATGCATAAAACTACCAAAGCTATTGAAAAATATTTTGGGTGCTAAGTTTTACATTTCCGTTCGGACCAACTAAAATCAAGCCTAATATACCAGCACTAGGATGCTCTTGGCTGGAAGCCAGAAGGCAGATGTATTAGCATATTTTTAAAAGGGTCAGACAAAGAGATCAGCTTGATCTCAAAGACTCATCTTATTGGGCTCACATTAAATCTTCCACAAAAAGTTAAGAGCTAAATAGGACATCTACAAAATCTTTAATAATTGATAGCTTTACACAATAAGGAATGGAATCAAATGAGCGAGCTCATGTATATTCTTATGTACTGGACATATCTTTGATTTCAAAACTATTATTATTGCCTTTCTATTTAAATTTCAACTAACCTTTTCACACTTTGCTACACTTAAATAGCGAAGATTTTCTCCCAGTTTTGCCAGCTCCCTCATGCCTAAGTCAGTCACATTATGGCAATCGCTCAGGCTCACTTCTCGCAAGCTGGGGGAAAGAATGAATGATTGCGACATCAAAATAAACCAAAAAAAATGAAAAATAAAACAAAAATCATTAATACACATTGGAGAACCAGTCTCTTCTAAAACTCTAAAATGGACTTATCAAAAAATGAGAGGAAAATAATGCAGAGTCGGAGACTTAGTTTCTCAGGTACCCAAGCAGGTATTGTGGTCAGGAACCCAAACAAGTATTGTGGTCATGCATACAATACGCTTTACATATCATATCTAACGTCTATCACATTACAAACAAAAGCTAACTATGTAGGTACTACACTCGATTTTCTTGACAAAGCCTATTCTTTAAATGGTGATCTCAGGCTTTTTGGCCCACATCAGCCCAGGTTCAGGAGGTGGCGTCACATTGTTCATAGTTAAACAATGCAAAACAGTATAGATGTAACAACCTGTTATTAAAAAGCCCATTTGTTGACAACATCAAGTGAATGAAATTTGATTATCACAAAACTGATGCCTGTCATTGATTTTAATCCAGTCTTGACAGTTTACAACATTATGGCACAATAACGAAGAATTATCTGAGGCCCTAATGCATATATGGCCAAGGCAATAGGCAGACAATACGGGTGCAAAGAAATAAAATGCTGTAAACAGAATATGATTCATATATGTGCCCTCATGTGATTACAGAAAGAAAAAAAAATAAGAATTAGCTGCTCACCTTCCGCAATTGGTTGCAATGTAGGACACCCCAAGGTCAGAGACTAAGGGGCAGCGCCTGAGGTAGAAAAAGAGGAGCTGGGTGCACTGCGAACTGACAGTGAGCAAGTCTCCATCGGTCACATGAGGGCAATCAGACATGTCCAGGTAGCGCAGGTAAATCCGCTGCAGGTGCCTGGCTGCCCCGCAGTGCAGGGCCGCCTCCGTTAGTGAGATGCATGTGACTAATGGACAGCCTAGGAGTAGCGGTTACAATAAGGAAAGTGGTAAGAGAAAATTGAATCAATAAAATAGCAAATATAATAATGAATATCAGCAAAATTTCTCCATGACAAAATTGCTATGTCTTTAGAACACTTCAAAGAATCAATGACACATAACGCTTCATCTCATGAATCATTGAACAAGGTACAAAACAAACATTTGAAAATGATTGAATGTATTGAAAACAAACTTTTGTGCAATACATTTCATGGTCAAATTTTACACATCCACCAATTTGCCTTTTTTTTTTTATTATTTTTTTTTTTTTTATTTTAACCAATGGAGGCTATTTCTTTATTTTGAAGATACCTTCAATGATATTCAACCAGTTTGCCTATATATCTTTGGTTAAGTGCCAATAAGCAACTGATAGGCCGTACAATTTTTTTTCTCCCACAGAGAAAAAAAAGAAATGAAAAAAAAGTTCATAAAGGCATTCAGATCTGGAACAGGACTTGACTGAATCTGCTATCCACTTTGTCTCAATTTGTACCCATGGAGGTTATTTCTTTTAATTACAAAATATAAATTTTAGGGATGGAGATAAACTTCAAAAGAACAAAAAAGGAATTTTCTCACAGCTATCTGGCATCGTTTTTGTTCACACAATTATATCAGATTTTGAATATAATACTTACTTTCCACCTTTGCCTACCAACCCTTTCATAAATGTGGAAAAAACTCATGAAATCCGCACCCTTTATATATGAAAAAATTGGAG
>BLXT01001947.1:80347-83381 GCA_019648995.1 Plakobranchus ocellatus
TGTTGGAAGAAACTGTATGGCAAGAAGGGCATTGGCAGCTTTCTTGAGTGTTCCTGAAAGTATCAGCAAGAGGCGGGTTCGATTCTACATGATTTTGTGGGGTTACAGACGCACGCCCTCCTCCAGCTCCTCCCTGACTATGCCCTGATCTATCAGCCTCGGTTGAAAAATAAGTCTTGCCACCTCTAGATAGGAAAGCGTGTGTGTTGGAGCAAGACAAGCAAGAAAGACAGGGCTTCCCTGGTGCCTGAGCGAGGCCAAATGCAGGTGCGCGGGACGCAGAGTTCCGCTGGGGTAAAGGAGGTGGCACGTCATTATGGTTGTCATCTGTGTTGCGTATTTCTCCAGGCGTCGGAGGCAGAGGGTGGGTGTCTGGTGTTCTTCTACCAGTTCTGGAAGGAGCAGTTTTCCTAGGAAAGTTAACCAAACATTTTTAGGATAAACGTCCACACATGCGAGGGTATGTTACGCATAAATTATGTTAATAGTCTTCATGTCACTTGATCCAAAAGGCCCTCCCCCCAACTACACCATTTAAACAGATTTTTCGCTCCTAACTCTAAAATGTGCAGTTTGTGGAAACTGGAAAAACGCATCTGAATTGTTGATTTTAGCTAAATGTAATAACAATAAGCCAACAATCAACATAAACAAAATCATACTTTTAAAAATAATACCACAATGAACAAAAGCTTTCTTCGTTTGCTTCTACTTTATAATCGTTTCTATTTTACAAGATTATTTCCAGACCTGATAGTCACTGACACTAAAAATGTGGAGGAAAAAAAAAAAAAAAAAGACGAGGTTTGGTCCAGCGGGGACCAGGACGGTGAACACCCAAACTGAGAAGATTTTTTGACACTTTTTTTTTCTGAAACAGTTGCATTTCCCGACCCAAATTGACGATTATTTAAGTCGGACAAATACCAGGCTTGAGTTTAAGACCTTTTTCTTCCTCGCTGGGCCAAACTTTGATACAAACCGCCAACGTACAAAAGAACGTAATAGATTAATCTATCAACCCACCTGTTGGTGACCAAAGTCAGGGCATGCGCGGTGACGGCCCCGTGTAGCTGCCGCAGGTTCCGGTCGTGACCGTTGGGCTGAAACTCCTCCCTGGGAGAGCCAGGAGCAGACGTGCTGCGGTTGCCAGAGTCCTTGGGGAACAAAAAGCAAAACCAGTGTTAATGATACATCAAAAGTCATTGCTCCTGGTAACTCCGCCTTGTAAGGAGAATTGAATGGAGTACACAGGATGCTGAAGGAACAAATTCCTTTACAAAAATAAAATTCCTTTATTCCCCCTGAAAGTGGTGATATGGATAACTACTATTCGAGATGCTATTTCCTCCTTTTCGATGTGAAAAAAAAAACGAGGCAAAAAGTAAGGCTTATTTGGATGTTTAAATACTGGGGAAAAAACACATAAGAACGAAAACGGTCTTGTAAAAAGCATAGAATACGATTTTTTACGGCAAAATTTAACGAGCAGACATTTAAAAACAAATAAATAAAAGTGGGCTAAGGCAGGATTCGACTTCTGTGCCTCGTCTCCGGCACACTTTACCATTACATTTATTTTTTTTTTTTTATTCAGGTGCCAGGTTTCTGGTAAACATCAGCAACCAAGACTCTCCTTTTAACTCGTTGCTCAAAGCGTGCATACTGACGCCGCCAATCAAGGTCACAGTAGTTCAACCTCTACGAGTCTTGAAAATGTGTTTGAACTTGGTGCTCAATACAGGGAACGAACGCAGAATTTCCACAGCATTTTACGGCAGTTAAAGAGCAGAAAAAAAAGAAATATTGAAACATAGAAAACGAAAGGAATGACGCGGATGTACACTTTTCTTGGAATTCTAGACTAAAACTTCGACATACTTACTTTCGCTTTAGAAAGTCGGCGTTTTGTTTTAAATTTTCTTTCTTTATTCATGTATCTTTTTGTGGTAAATTATCCTCCTATTAGAGACAGATCTTGCTTTTTTGGAATTTTTGTGTACAGCCAGTCCAGAACAAAGTGATTTCAGGCTTTCTGGTTTTAATCTCAATTTTAATTTCGCCTCTACTGTTTGGCGTTTTAGCTCGTACATCAAACGAAAGTAAAACCAAGTAAACTCGGCCGTGACGAGCGTAACTTTTCCACAAAAATTTACTGCGCACGTCGCGGGGGAAGCAAATGCCTAACTGACGTACCATTGACGCGGGGCTGCAAAAGAAATTCAAAGGCTAAAAGTTACGCCAACCTCCACTGTTAAGCCTACTTAGAGGCCAATTACGTTATGCTAAAACTCCTCAATAATAATGTTTAACTCACCTGTGATTGCTGGTCGGAACTCGCAGAACCCCCCGAGTCGGCGCCCTTGAATGTTCGGGTCGGGAGCTTCGCGGTGCAATCGGGTGGTGAGGTTGGGTACACGGAAGTGACGTCAGAGGCAACACCGGAACTGGTAGATTCATGGGTAGACTCGGCTGTAGTATGATGATGTGCTGAATCTGCAATTAGAGAAATAGGGGGGCAAGAGGCCATATGAACTGAAGATAGAACTGTAACAGTGAAAAATAGTGTTTGAGGCATTAGTCGGTTAGGTTGTTCAATAACAATTTTCGAGACTGATTTAGAATCCTCAGAAAGAGTAAACTCGGTAGTCGGTAAACAGAGCAAAACCGACTAAAGCTTACACCTCCAACTGGGGAACATTTTCTTACTTATCAATGTACAATTGTAGATAAATTGATAGACAGACAGACATACATACATACAGACAGACAGACAGACAGACAGACAGACAGACAGACAGACAGACAGACAGACAGATAGATAGATAGATAGATAGATAGATAGATAGGTAGATAGATAGATAGATAAGTAGATAGATAGATAGATAGATAGATAGATAGATAGATAGATAGATAGATAGATAGATAGATAGATAGATAAGATAGACAAATAGATAGATAGATAGATAGATAGATAGATAGATAGATAGATAGATGGATAGATAGATAGATAGATGGATAGATAGATAGATAG
>BLXT01001947.1:113218-115718 GCA_019648995.1 Plakobranchus ocellatus
CCTTCAGGCACAAAATAAATACACCAACCCTTACTGTCTCAGTCCAATACAGCTTTTGTTTGTTTGTTTTTATTTTAATATTTCACCACAATCATAAAATAAGACTTGTGCAGCGGAAAACAGGCTTGCTTATTATTCATTTATTTTATTATTTTTTTTTTTTGTCGACAATTGTTATATACTGAAGTATAGCATCAGTTGGAACAATTGAGGATGCAAGCAGAAGCAAAAAAGAGTTACGGCTTTTGATGTTTCCTTTCTAAGCTAATAAGAAAAAATGATAATAAAAATAAACAAGGTCTAGAAAGAGAATTTTACCAAAATTAAAGAATCCTTTCGGTATTTTTTTGTTATTGTTTGAAGAGACTCTAAATTACAAACAATCCATCCCTCTGAGATTTTGAAATGCATCAACCATTTTGCTTGTGTTATTACTCAAAAGAGAGGAAGAGAAAGGATTGGGGGCGGGAGAGGTGAGAAGGGGTTAATGGGTGGAGGTAGAGTCGACAAAAAGAAGAAAGAAGGTGAGTGAAAAGGAGAAAGGAGACAGATGGGAGAGAGAGAAAGAGAGAGGAGAGGGAAAAAAAAAACAGGGACAGAGAAAGGAAAAAAAAAAAGAAAGGGAGAAACAAAGAGAAAGGGATGGAAAGAGAAAGAGACATTGAGAGAGAAAAAAGTCGAAGAGGAAGAGAAAGAGAGAGCAGAAAGGAGAGATAGAGACAGAGAGAATGAAGAGGGGATCGATGATGATGATGATGATGATGATGATGATGATGATGATGATGATGATGATGATGATGATAATGATGATGATGATGAGGAGGAGGAGGAGGAGGAGGAGGAGGATGACAATGACAATGATGATGATGATGATGATGATACTGACAATAGCTTATTTAAACTAACATACATGAATTTGTTAAAACGTTTTGAAATTCATGCTTGAATAAAATTGGCGTTTAAGCAATTTACTGAATTTTAATGGGAATGTGACTGGATTGTGCGTGTGATATGCGGGTGTAAATTTAAAGAAAAAGTTGAACAAGCAAAAGGAATAAAAATAAAATAAAAACTGATCATGAAAAAGAAAATTACAGCCGTAAAATCTAAGTCATGTTTCTGACGATAATTTATTAACTTTAGTATTGAAGGGAGAAAAAAGAAAAAAAAAACGTGGGACGTCCTCAAGTATGCATAAGAGGTGAAAGCGAGAGGCAGAAATAATAATTAATAATACAAAAAGACAGAGAAAAAGACTTTGGTACAGGAAAGAAGAGAGAGAAAGAGAGTGGGAGAGGGAGAGAGATACAAAACGCAAAAGATAAAGGGAGAAAGAGAAGATACAGGGAGAGAGAAAGAGAAAGAGTGGAGAAACATAAACAGAGAAAGAGATAGGGTGAAACAGAGACAAAGAGAAGAGATAGGGGAAAGAGCGAGAGAGAAAAAGAAAAGGAGAGAGGGGAGAGAGAGAGAGAGAGATAGAGAGAGAGAGAGTGAGAGAGAGAGAGAGAGAAAGAGAGAGAGAGAGAGAGAGAGAGAGAGTCCAACAAGCAACAATCTATAATTCATTTTGTACAAAGTTTACCAATGAATGCATAGTCCTACTCATGAGACCGAGTATTTCTGTGTGTACTCTGTTGTTTGTGCAGCGACGAAACGGCCGAAATCTAGGGATTTTCCTGATTTCCTTTCTGTTGTCGCCGGCATGACAAAAACAATCACCGTGCCATCCAATACCTGACACGAATAGTCTCTTTTCTTCATCTCTGCCGACTCAATATTTAGCTCGTAGATTCGGGTTAGAAATCGAATCCACCGATTCTCAAAATGACGAGAGAGCGATTCCGGTGAGTTGAACATCATCAAGAGAAGTAGGATGTAGGCGAAATATAATATTTGACTCCCATGAGAAGGGCCGGTCTTGACTAAGGCGCTGAAATTTTACCACAATGCACTCTTTTTTTCTGAGTATAATAATAATTTAGCTGTGTATTTTGTTTGTAATTAAATACTGTCTTGATGCACTTTATCTTTTATTTATGCAGTGTTATGTTCTTCGAACTATGCCGCTTCATTATTACTGTACTGTGTGGTAGAGAATAACTTGTTCACTGCTCTTATGTCCTCAGACTTTAAATTGGAATGTGGCCGGGCAGTTAGGTTTCAGCACCAAATAAATTTGTGTGAGAGCTTCTAGGCTACCTGCGATGCAACGAGGAACCATTGCAAACTCTAAGGCTTCAGTACATCAAAAGAGTTAGAGGATAAACTCGCTCTCTGGTAATCTCTTAAAATTTTAGTTTGAAATTGATCGATTCAAGACAGGCGTAACTGTGCCAAAAGTCTCTGCTGGGCCCAAATTTATTGTTAAATTTGATTAATAGACTAATTGTTACTATGCCGAATAGTATATCGTCGCTATTACCCAAAAATATACATACTTTAGATTCAACCATATTGTTAAAGCATCAATATTATTTTACAAACACTCCCGTGCTGC
>BLXT01001947.1:118218-124067 GCA_019648995.1 Plakobranchus ocellatus
ATAAATTTCTATTTTCTAGTCCCTCTCATTACCAAGATTCAGGTCTACAGTCTTCTAAAACAAAAGCAATGTGTGCAAACCACAGTCCACGCATCACAGCGATAATTATGTATGAGAGAAGATTACCAAGTTCTGAACTTCACGATCAGTTCTATCAGTTCAGATTCAGACATATTATCCCTCTTCAGAACATCATACTATGACTTCGGATGCACATTTTTTTAATCAGTCTCTAATCAAAGTTCAAAAGGGAGCGGTGGCTCATCTGGTAGGGCGCTTGGCTACCAATCAGAGGTCCGAGGTTCGAATCCTAGTCCGGGCCAAGTAAATTTTTCATCGCTCCTCTGTGTCCAACCAGCACTGAAATGGGTAGCTAAGTCTCGTAAGACCCGGCGAAAGTAAAGGCGGCGAGGAAAGCAATGGCAAACTACCTCATAATGCCGTATGCGAAGAACAATCAGAACCCTACTCCTGGTTCCCCGATGCTTGGATTACGCGTGGGACTCACTTTACGTTTTTAATCAAAGTTCTCTTATCAAAGTTTTTTGCTCGCCATATAGCAGAACATTTTTTTACAAAATCCGAAACCCACACATGTGGTTTGAGGAGGGCTAGTTAACATTTTTTGACAGATAAAATGTCTATATTTAGATCTTATTACTACCGATATAGATTTAGAATTTTGCTTTGATCCAGATTTTGGCATGCGCACATAAAAATCTGAATCTATGTATCTTAATGGACAAAAATATAATTAAAACAAAGATAGTTCGTTATATAAAATTTAATACATAAAAATGGAGTCTAAAGTGGTCTTGATGTAAAGAAACAGACAGCTTTAGCCTAGGGACCTATAAGATTAGAATTAAAGTACATCTATAGCCTGCTCTCCCTAGTGAAAGGGGGATTGGTGGCACAGTGGATAGCGATCCCGCCTGAGATCTGCAGGGACCTTACTGTCGAGGCTTGGAGCCCCGCAACCGGCGCCCTGGCCTGACGGAAGGCCTGAAAGTTTGAGATCATTTTATTTAGGACAGGCTATATACAAAGACCAAACTAAGTCTGAGCAGCATGCTTAATATTACCACTGCTTTCAAAATTCTTTATCACTTTGAAAGCATAGTAGTGCTTTTTATCTAATTTTTAATAGTTTCCCTTTTTTCACAAGCCATGATAAAATTAATTGCAGTAAATTAAAGGAACCTTTGACTTTAAAAATGGCTGTATGGGATTCTTCATTCACTCTTCGTACTTAATGTTTGTTAAAAGCCACAACCAGTATAATCACATCCTGCATCAACAGTTTCAAGTTACACTTTACGTATTTTGTTTCTGAATTCAAGCAATACAATCCTTACATTTTTTGAAAATTAGGCAAAATTGTTAATTGAGGAGGTTTATAACCTTTTAAAGGACTATGATTTCCCTATGATCCGCCGCCAAAGACTTTGGCTCTACGAATAGCTGTGAGAAAGAGAACTTGCACCACAATGTCATGTGCTAACGATAGAAAGGCCTACAGCTGTAAAATGATATTCGCATTAAATAATTTTCTCTTCAGCTTCGCGAATAATCCGCAGCTGATGACACTCGGTGAATAAAAAATAAGTAAATAAATAAATTAAAAAAACCCAAAAAAAAAACAAAGAAAACAAGCCTTGCAGATGAAAAATGCCATCGCCATTGCAGCACTATAACCACAGCAACACAGCAACGATAACAACAACCACTACTACTACTACTTCTACTACTACTACTACTACTACTACTACTACTACTACTACTACTACTACTACTACTACTACTAATACTACTACTACTACTACTTTTACTGCTGCTGCTAATATTACTACTACTACTACTATTACTACTACTACTACTACTACTATTACTACTACTACTACTACTACTACTACTACTACTACTACTACTACTACTACTACTACTACTACTACTACTACTACTCGTACATTACTACTACTTTTACTGCTGCTGCTAATATTACTACTACTACTACTACTACTACTACTACTACTACTACTACTACTACTACTACTACTACTACTACTACTAGTTTATTTTAAATACTTCTTGTACTACGTCTTTATTTTAAATACTCCTCCTATTACTATCACTCCACTTATTCGTTATTTTTAAATTGTTTGAGGCTATTGACAGAAAACCATAGCCAGTACTCACAGTGATGAAATAATATCCACCTGATCTGACAGTTTTTAAACACCACAGGGTATATTTAAACACGACCTCATTGTACACTAAGATGTGCGCCCTACGACTACCACGAAGATGATGTTACAAGCGTCAGCACACTGGACAATACGGCTGAGAACTGATAAAGATTGGATTACTACCAGCTATAACATGCTGGATTGCTGGCCTGAAATCTATGAAAGTGTCGTCGCATGACACTTAAAGTCATACCCGGCATAGCCCTATCTGTTAAACATGCGATATCGTGTTAAATGATAATTAAAAAAAAAATCTTGGAGTTGCTTCGATGTTTTCATTTTCTTTTTCTTCTAGGCAGTTGAACTTCAGAAAAAGACCCTCTTGTGTGACAACTAGACAAGTAAAACTTTGCGATGAGGAGGGGGTTGGCTTTAGGCTATATGATGATGGTGAAGGAAGAAGAATTATAACTACTGCGTTGACCTAGATCTACATTCTTGCTCTATTTATTTTTCTCTTTCATAATAAATTTTGCATCTTAAATTATAAAGTCTTGATAATATTATTTTGGGACAACAGTTTAATTGTTGGGACACTTCAAGTCGGCTGTTTGGACGAACACTTTTCTTTTATTCCTATTTAGAGAGAGAGAGAGAGAGTGATTGAGAGATGGAAACTGTGTTTGTGTGTGTTTGTGTGTCTAAGTGCCTTAATTCAGATTATTCTTCTGTAATCCTATACATGTGCCGTTCTTCTTTTTTTTCTCTTTCAACTCTGGCTATTGTTTCCAACTCTTTCTTTTCTACTTAATGACTATCATATTTTTTTCCCAAACCAGTCTCTTCCAGTGTTCTTCTTGTCTTACTTTTTTCGCCTAATGGTCTATAGTTCCACTACCCTTCTCCACCGTTTCAATAAACACACAACACACACACATACACACACACCTCCCTCTTCCTTGTTTCATTAATTTTTCTCCTGATTTACTTCATCTTTCCTCTGTCACTCTTTTCTGCCTTCTCCTTTTACTTTTCTTCTCTCTTTCAGCTTCTTCCTCCTCCTCCTATTTCTTCATTTCCACCTTTTTTTCTCCTCCTCCTCCTTCTTCTCCTTCTCCCCCATTTCTTTCTCTTTTCTTTCAGTTTTCTCCTCCTTCTGCTCCTTTTTTTTCCTTTTTCCTTTCAGTTTCTTCCTTTCCCTCCTCCTACTCCTTTTCCTCATTTTCTTTTTTATGTTCCTGCTCCCGCTTTTCTCTCTCCCCCCTTTCCTTCCTATCCTTTCTTTTCACTTCTTCCTTTTCCTCCCTCCTCCTTTTCCTCTTTTCTCCTCTTTCTCCTCCTCCTCCTTCTTTTTTTCTGAGAAATTCATCTTTAAATTTGCCCTGACGCTATTCCTTCCGACTCACATCATCTCCAGTTCTCCGTTTTAAATAATTATCTCAATTGTATCGTCGTGACCTTTGATAAGAAAAGATAAAGAAACAAAACATGAAGCTTTTTTTTTATCTCGCCCTGAGTGCCTCTTCAACAATATCTTAAGATGTTGGGAGACGAAAAGTAACGGGACCAGACAGATCGAGACTTGTACTAAACTTTCCTCAACAGATAAAAAATAAAATAAAATAAAGAAGTTGAAATAGCGGTACGAATTAGACCTGCGGATAAATCCTCAAAAATTATCGCAATTACTGTTATGGATTAATATGATATTGTGTGCATTTTGGGATTTTATAACTCTGATGTTTTTACGTTTTGATTTTGTATTGCTGTTGCTAATATGACCGTAAATTCTGATTTAGTTGCAGAAAATCGTTGTTAAAATTATGATATGTCCTGAAAGAAAATAATGCTCTTTTTGCACACAGCTCCACCATCTATACTTAGCACGGAGGTCGTGTAAAATTAATGTTGCCTTTAATGTTAACGTAACCATGCAACTTTCGAGCCATAAGACAAATTTCAATAGTCCCTTGGCAGCTGAGCTTTGAAGCTGAGAATAATAATTCTAGAGCGATGAAAAAGATTATTACGGTGATGCTTGATGATGATGAAGGTGACAATAATGATAATCATGACAAAAAAAGAAGAAAATGATGATGATGATGATGAAGATGATAAAGATTATAATGATGATGATCATGATGATGATGATGATGATGATGATGATAATGATGATGATCACAAAAAATGACAAACAAAAGAAAAAAGAAAGAAAATTACAGTATACCATACTTATCTAAAATACAAGCCATCTGGCCATCATGTGCATGTTAACGTAAAGGATATATCCTACAATTGTAAACAGCTTTTAATTTGTTATCTTTATCAAACACGCCAAGATAAGAACAATCTTATCGAATATTGTTTTTTTTTTTCTTTTCTTGTGTGTCTCAATTACATGGCGTCCCCTCTAGAGCGACAACCAATGAGATTAATGGATGGAATTGATTTGATAACGGCAGCTCGCACAAGATAGATCGTGTTCACTCATTGGTCGCTTTGAAATTGTTATAAACAAACTAGATGCTTGTCATGCAATAATAATTATGCTTGTGTTATGTAATCTTGGAAGTGTCCGGCGTCACCACCCTGGTGTTGGATTCAAACCCGCAGTTGAGGTTCGCTTACGATGACACATGCAAGTTATCAAATCACCGACATGGTTATGTTACTTTATATTTAGATCTAAATCTAACACAGATGATAAGTTCTGATCTTTTTAATAGATCAAAGGAATATAAAAAGTCTAGATTTTGCAGAATTTAAAGAAATATCCATTATCTTGAAGAAATAGCACATTAATTTAAACCACATAAGAATGGTAAATGTAGATCTAAAAATGTGTAATGCAAATTTGATAAGATCTAACAATACGCCTACTTTACCACTCCGCTCACAGATTTGGAATTCTGCTTTACTAATGACCTATGATCTCTACTATACTGGCTGTAAATCGTCTTAGATCTATCCGTTCAAAACATCAATATTCAATTAAAAAAAAAATTCTTTCGAATTCTACCAGACGTACCTATTCCACATCCATCCATCCACCAATGCATCCATCTATACGACTCAGGCTCCAGATTTCCAGAAGAAAAGGATATTTACAAAATAACAAAGATTTATACAAGAATAAATAAAACATGACGAAATAATCTGAAAAATGTACTCTTAAAACAATTATTCACTTAAGACAGACACCCAGATTAAGATGTGCCATCTCATGCTAAAATAGTAACCAATCAAAAGGAAACACACTGTTTTGGTTTAAAACACAATGTTATTTCCAACAGGCTGGATCGAAACGGAATGAAGCCGAGAAGCAACAGACATGCACACAAACGTTTTGAAAATTTTCAGATAGACTTCCTTCTATTACAGTGGAGAAAATAGGCTAAATTTGGCCAAGATGTGCAAGTGCGATCTGGAATTTATCACTAAAATGTTCTTAATTTTGACAAGGTTTTTTTTTTATTATAGTAATGATAATAAAATATGTTACTGAAATAAAAAATGAACATTCCATGTCAACATAAACTAATGTTAATTCAAATATAACTAGTGCAGCTACTACTGCTACAACAACAACCACTACTACTACTACTACTACTACTACTACTACTACTACTACTACTACTACTACTACTACTACTACTACTA
>BLXT01001947.1:145267-159614 GCA_019648995.1 Plakobranchus ocellatus
GGGGGGGGGGAGAAAGAGAGAGAGAGTACAAAGATATGATAGTCTTGAAGAAGAAAGAAGATGATGAGGATAATGATGATGATGATGCTGATGATGATGATGATGATGATGATGATGATGATGATGATGATGATGATGAGAGAAAGAGAGAGAGAGAGGGGGAGAGAGAGAGAGTACAAAGATATGATAATCTTGAAGAAGAATGAAGATGATGAGGATAATGATGATGATGATGCTGATGATGAGGATGATGATGATGATGATGATGATGATGATGATGATGATGATGATGATGATGATGATGATGATGATGATGATGACGATGATGATGATGATGATGATGATGATTATGATGATGACGATGAGGATGATGATGATGATAAGAGGCAGAAGGAGTGGAGAAAGACGACATGGGGAATAAAGATGGTCATAAAGAAAGACCAGGATGCTGACGATAAGGATCGTGATGATAACGATGATGACGCTGATGACGACGATGATGATACTGAGGCGCAGAAGGAGTGGGAAGAAGGCGAGACAGAGTGAAAAGATGATCCTATGCAACGACGAGGATGAAAAAGATAATGATGACGATGATGATGATGATGATGATGATGATGATGATGATGATGATGATGATGATGATGATGATGATGATGATGATGATGACAACGATAATGACAGCAGGAAGAGGAGATGGTATATAAAGATGGTCATGAAATTGAAAAAGCGGAGGAGGATTGGGGGCAGAAGAAAAATGAGTTAAAGGAGATGGAGCAGTAGCTGGAGAAAATGGATAAAGATAAAGAGGTAATGAAGAGCGAGATGAAATAAGAAATACAATTGAATGACAAAAATGAGTAAAAAGGAAATGACGAGAACAATGAAAAGGAAGATAGCAAGAAAGAGAGAAGATGGAAAAGTTTAAGGGGATGTGGATATGAGTAAGGTGGGATTGAAACATGAGAAGGCAGACAAAAAATAGGATTGAGGAAAGAGAGACGAAAAGGATAGGGTTAAGGATGAGGAGAAAAAAGTGTAGCTATGATAGAAAGTAAATCTCAAGTTTACACCATGCTCTTTTGATCCAAAGTGGTGAAAATATTAAACTTTTTAACCAGATGAGAAACGAAAAAGAGCCCAATATACCGATCTCATAAAAGAAAAAGTCGAATGGAAATACATCTACATTCATAAAAAAAGTTAAATCATTTATTGACCAATGGGTGGATAGACGCACTGAAGAATGTTTGGCAGCTCCCTTATAATTATCCTGTGTGAAACGAAGATACACGTAGAAAAACACGAAAAAGCCTCTATTGTAGCCAATTTTGTCCAATTGCGACCTTAGGACTTCTTCCTAATCTCCCCCCATGGCCGAAGATTGCGGCAGGAAGCTCAGATTTAAGCTGCCTTGTCTTACGGGCCACCGCCCACTCACGTAACTTTGTCCAGTACGCATGACTGACCTCATTGTGGCTCGGACGTCCCCTACTCTAGCACCCTACAAGATGTCAGAGATTTTCTCTCACACCATTATAGTGTAGCTTAAGTGTTTTAACGACTCTTTTTTTTTTTCTAAGTGAGATAGATAAGCCGACGAAAATCTTTCTGTCTTTTTAGCGACCATTTAAAGGCGTAAGTCCTAATACAGGAGGTCTTTATCTCTGTTAAAAACATTTTAAAGGATTTGTGGACGTGAGATTCTGAGTACCCTAAAGTGTTTTTGAAGATATGGCATCCGCAACTGTTTTGTCTCTTCCAAAATGATTTGGGCGCGGAGCATTTGAGGCGGCTTGAGCCGGTTGTCTCTGGATCATCCTTTCTGTTGTAAAAAAAAAATAGAATATAATTATATAACATATCTATCTATCTATCTATCTATCTATCTATCTATCCGGGGCCATCGGAGGCACAGTAGATACAAATCCCTCTGAGATATGCAGGGATCCTTCTATCGCGAGTTCGAGCCCCGCCACCGGCGTCCTGGTCTGATGGAGGGTCTCAAAGCCTGAGATCACCTTCTTGTGGACTGGCTATATATAAAAACCTATCTATCTATCTATCTATCTATCTATCTATCTATCTATCTATCTATCTATCTATCTATCTACCTATCTAACTTTCTATCTATCTATCTATCTATCTTTCTATCTATCTATCTATCTATCTATCTATCTATCTATCTATCTAAATTGTTCTAAAATCCTTTTAACCTAGCCTTTGTAAGTCGTTCAAGCCACTCATATTTCACGATTTAGTTGAACTTCTTTGATCATATTACATTTGTAGGTAATTTCTTTCTCTAACAATGAATCTGCCAGCATTTGACTGTCTTGTTTTTCACACAGCTTGTTGAAACTTAACAAGCAATGAGACTCAACTGATGCAGCTTCTATAGAATGCATTAGCTCAGGTGGAAGTTATTTCTCGTCGCTGACAAAATCAATATAGATCAGTTACCTTCCCCTTTTTGATGAGCTCCTTGGTCTGAAATAGGTTGTCATGGGTTCAAAGATGAAAAATAAAATACGCTTATTAGCCAGAATTGACCGATAATGAAATTTAATGGCAAGAGAAGAAAAAAAAGAGAAAAAAAATATTAAGGTAAAAAAAAAAAATAAAATAAAAAACCCCGACAAATAAATAATACAAAGCAGTTGCTTCATCGGCAGTAAAAAAAATAACACTCACAGCAATGACACAAAGGACAGTGATTGATAAGGCCTGTAGACCGTCGACAAGAATATGATTACAGGTTTTTCAAAAACGCAAAAAAAACAAAAAAAAAACGTCGGTGCTGATTCCAGGTGTTCCGGAACTCCTTCCCTGGATTCGCTAGACTTTATTAGTGGATGTCAGTTATGCACTATTTTAGTATCAGGAGAGGCCACATTTTCATTTTCAAATTGCAACAATACGTCCGAAAGCCCTATTCTGCAAAAGTTATGTATCTGTAGATGTTGATTATGTACTATTTTAGTGCCAGGAGAGGTCACATTTTCACTCCCAAATTACAAAATTCGTCAGCTTCAAAAAGGAGGGGGGTGGAGATGGAAGAAGCTTCCCTAACCCCCTCTCCCCAATGGAATCCCTCTCTTCTGAAGTTCTTGATCAGATTCTGTAAGGTCAGGTCAGGGCAAGCCAGGCGTAGGCTGCGACCTCAATTCGAAACTGCGACAGATATTACTCTGCAGATCTAAGGCGGGTTCGATATCCATTTGCCACCAACGCGGTTAATAAGGATTAAAAAAAAAACAAAAAAAAAAAAACCATGAACACCATCCTCTGCAAAAAAGATAAAAGAGATAGAAGCTTGAAGCAAATCAGCTCATTGTAGGGATCAATCAAGTATTTCAAACGGTGCAACATTTCTTACACTGACGGTGTTTGTTCTCTTCCAACTTCTAACCCTTTATGGCTCTCCGATATGATTTGACGCCAGTTTAGTCTTGCAGTACAAGACCTAGCACAATGCGCCTCGTTCTCAAATCTTACTACTCCGTCTTGTGTAACACATAATTTCCCAAATCTTCCGAAGACCACTTGGTATTTGCGTTTTTCAAATGCCTTGGCATTCTCCAGACCCTAATATTTGCCAACCAAATTCTTACGCACCGATTTAATACACCAATGTCTTCGAGACTTATTGAGAACCTCCTTATGTGATCAGAGAAAAGAACCAGAAGTTTTTCTCTTGCTTTTATCTTTCTTGCCTTTTGTTTCTATTCGCCTCTGTTTTACTGTTCTCTTCTCTCGCCTTACTGCTCTGAGTGGCTGTGACAATATTTCCAAGTCTCATAGCATAATCTTTGCTACATTTTCTTTTTTCCAATTCTCTGAATAATAATAGTTTTGAAGATTCAGAATTTTTCCTGCACGGCATACTGTATTTTATCCACAACCATATTTTAAACTTACTCTCTCTCTTCTTAGCGCAATACCGAGAAATGGCGAAAAAGCTGACAGATTGGGATCTAAAGCCTTTTGTAGAATAATAACAACAGACTAGCTATCGTTTAATCTCCAGTCCTTTTTTTTTTTTCGTACACCCCCACGCCTGACTGACTTCGCTACCCATCGGGATAAAAAAGAAAAAATATAAAGATCTAAGAAAATATTTTGAAATCGTGGTATCATGGCTGTTCGCTTGATGTTATCTCTAGACATTGGAAAACATGTTAAAACAATTTTCATTATATCGGCCTTACAGTGACTCTTGATTCGTCAACCTAAATAAAGCCAGTCACGCTGGATCTTAACCGAGAGACAACATGTAAAGAAACATAAGTACATATATACAGTAGTTTCTGCGGTATCGCAATCCATTATGTCCACAAATGGAGCAGATTTTAGTCTGAAGAATGGCCTCGCGTGTGTCTGTTTGGCTCTCCAGCTGGGATTAAGGGAAAGGTTTTGTTGATCATTCAGAAGATTAAGACTGAGATTGATTTTTGTCTGTCGGCAGGGGGTGAAATGTATGCCGAATGTCTCCTAGGGGAATATGTGTGTGGCTGGGTGCGTGAGTGTGTCTTTTTTTTAAGTTTATTTTATTTTTCTTTATCGTTTTTATCAAAGTGGTTTCATTGCACATACAGAGCTTTAAAGAATTCTTCTTCAAGGAAGTTATTCTGCCCTTTGCCGTTAATACAAGGAGAATCAAGAGTCGATAATCACACCCAATATTTCTGATTTCCCAGTTTTTGTGGTGTTGTAAAAATAGACATCGCCCTTTGAAGTAAATATGTGGCACCTCAATTAAATGTACATATCTTAATTGTATCATGACACCTCTGGTGTTAATTAAAAAAAAATAAAATCTTCTATATGCTTTATAGCTTTGTGCTGACCATAATCGTTAGCCTCTGCGTATAAATGTGTGTGTGTGTGTGTGTATGATATGGGTTTGGAAAAAGGAAAGGGGGAATGGTGAAGATGAATGAAGCCGCTGATTAAATCTCTTGATTGGCCAATTGTTTATCGTTTGAGAATTACTGTGACAATTTGAAGCGTAATTGATCTTTTTTTCTTTGTGAATTGAGAGGATAATGGTTTAGTTTAGCTGGGGATTTTTGTGTATAGGTGATTTCAGGTTTGGGGCACCCACGTCAGGCCAGTTACCGATGGCGACGCTCGAACCCGCGACAGAATAGTCCCTGTAGATCTCAGGGCGGGATCACCATCTACTGTGCCATCAAGACCCAGGAGAAAATAATAACAAGTAATACTTTGATATTGAGAAGCAGCGACTCGTAACACATAATGCTCTTTATAAATTTTGAACGTCCATAGACCAAAGTGTAGAAGGAGATAAGATCATTAAATCGTGAGGCTTTTCAGACGGAATGTTGTACGTTCTACTTACCTGAGTCTGTAAAGATCTTTGAGATGTTGCTGGGGCTTGAAACCAATATAGTGAACAAATTGTTCTTCTTTATGTGTCTGAGACATATGTAGGTTTTGCAAATGTTTTGATTGAACATTAGGAAGAAATAATTGTTTTATTTTTAAATATTTTACTAAGACATCCGTATGCTCTTGGGTCTTTTTATTGACCATCAAGTAATCTTTTAAATGTTTTTTTTTTTCCAGGGATGTCCTTACGTTTTTCGAGTATCCTATCCTTGACAAACGAAACAGCATAGTTATGGTAGCAATGATTTTTCATGGGCTTAATGGGATAAGACTTAGAAGCTATCAAGACTATAGCAACTGATTACTTTCTGTTACAATTTATTGGTATGCGTTTTCGAAGCTTGCCAAATGAAAAGGGCACAAATAAAATTATCTTTTTATTATTGAGAATAGGAAAGAGGGAATTCATTCGCGATACAAAATTATAGAAATACCTCGATAGTTCAAACAGATCATATTTTGGTTTATTTCGTTTTGTGTTTAATGAAAAAACTGAGTCGATGGTTTAAAAACGGGTAGGTATCGAGCGTAATTTCATTTTTTTCGAGAAATGTGTTTTTAAATACTTATTAATCAATTCGCCACGGTCTAAGTGAAAGGAAAACTTAAAAAAAAAAACAACGTTTTGACTGTGGCCTCCACGGCAACTACGGCTCCTTTGACTTTTTGGAACCGATTCAAAAACATTTTACTTGTCCATTTCTCTTTGATTTTCCGAAACTAATTAATAAGCAAGCTTAGTTCAACATCAAAAGAGTTTCTGTCAGATTTTCTTCTTATGCTTTGCGTCTTTTAAGAAAATAATTTGTACGTAAAATTTGATTGTTCTTTAATTTAAACTCAAGACAAATATCCAATGAATTAAAAACTTAAACTGTGAAATTATAAATGTATGTCACCTAATACATCAATATACCTTAAGCTACTCAAAAAGAAATAAAACCAAAAAAACCTTTAAACTATTACTTTTACCTAATGCATAGCATAAAATCTTACGACATCAAAATGGATTATTTCGCAAAATTCTGACTACGACAATTTCTTTAGACTTTATTGGATTCGCAAGACTTTATTAGGATTATTAGAAGTAAAAAATGTATACAAATACCGCACTCCCAGAAACAGATAAATAAGTTTAAGTTTATATAAGTTTAAGTTGGTGGTTGTTTTCTTTTACAATATTTAGGATTATTAGGTTACTTGATGGAGTTGTTGAAAGTAAGAGTACACAGCGAATTACTTTACACCTGATAGAAATATACAATACCCACAGTCGTCTACTTTAATCTCACAAAAATCATTACCTTAACTTCTCTGAATCTGTTTGGCAGCTTAAATTTCGATCTAAACTCAGTGTATAAGCTCTACATAGTCTCAACTTCAACGCTAGTTTCAGCTTTGCATTTTATCCTTTTCCAAAGATTTTACTTTCATGAAATCTTTACATCAAAAAGGACACTTTATTGAAGGCAAGCGCAGATTAATATTTTATGTACACACCGACTACAGTTTATCAAACTATAGATTAAATAAGGTATCGCTGTGTCTTAAAAAAACTGCTCCCTTCTCAAGTCCTAAGGTCGAATGACCATGACCTCTTGTCCCTCTCCTTTCCCTGCCTCTTTTGCCCTCTATTTTTCCTTTAGCTTTTACTGTTTGCAATCAGTCGTGTCTTCTGATTTAGTCATAATTTCTAATTTTCCTTGTGCGCGTAATGTTTGTGAATTAAAAAAAAAAATTACTTTTTCTGGGACATTTTCTTCTTATGTGCCGAAGGTATGCGACGAATGCAATACTATATACACATCTCAAATGCTAATATTTTCAAGCTGGTAGTTGGGAAATATATTTTACATGTGTGACAAAATTGGTTGTAGTAAGTTGAGTTTGGATCTAGACTTGGAAGGGCTGATTTATTTTATCCAGCCTTGTTCACTTGTAATATTTACTTCTCATTCCAATTCGGCCCAGCTAGGCTTATTTTAGTTTAATGAGTGCTATTGATTTTATACCTTATTACCTTTTAGATTTAGGCATTTCTAGAAGGCCCTCGAAGGTGAGAGAAAACATTGGTTGCAGGAAGGTGTTGGAATGTGTCCTAGAGACGAGACAAGTTTATAATCTTCACTAATTTTTAAGGAGAGAATAAATGAGAGGATTTGATTGATCAAAACTTTCAGCTAACCTAGATGACATACGTCGGTTACTTTGAAAATTTCAGACGTGAGTTGTTAGTAAAGTATTGATTAAATTAAGCTCTGTAGTGCATACTTAGTATTTTCTCGCAGCTGTGGGCGGTGAGTATACAAAGAGAGCACTGCCAGATTATTGAGGAGAACGCTAAAAGATAGACCGCTGACGTTTGTGAATTCGTATACCAACAGAGAGATACCTTGCAGTTCTGAAATTGTTCTTGTTTCGAATTAACAGAATTTTCATTAATTTCACAGCAAGACTTGGAATGATTTCTGTTCTTTAGTCTGTTCAAAAGAACTCATTGTCACCGGCATAATTATATAGCGCAAAGCCATTCCTGACAACATGCATAAAGCTATCACACCCATTGGGATATTTGAAATATTTATATAACACTGTTGTTATATTAGTCTTGCTGTATTTTCTCAGTATTTTGTCTCTTTTGTTTTTGAGTAAGAGATAAGACTGCTTTCAATTTTTGTGATGATGTTTTTATGCCGATGATTACATTTTTCCTTCAATCAATGTTCACAGTGTCATAGTTTGCATTAAAAAAACTTTTATGTCACATAGAAGATTCTAATTTTTCGCTATATTACACTCAATTAAGTGGCAACATCTAATAAGAAATCTCCCTTTCTTTTTCTTTTGCTATCAAATCTCTAACAAACACCAGCGCAACGGCTCACATGGTGCCCAGGCATTCAAACTTTTCATAGAAGCACTCTCTCCTTACCTCTTTGACGCACAACCCTTTCATTAAAAAAAACCAAGATATTCATTTTTTATTGCTCTTGTGTCATCTGCTTTTTGAGATAATTTATGAGAGACAATTTGAATAATCTTCTACTTTTCCTACAAAATGGGCCCTGTTTTGATATTTTTACTCTTACCTCAATTTTCAGTTGTGTTTGCCTACCGAAATTTCCAAGTCTCCAAAGGTTTAAACATTTGAATTTGCGTTATGTTCGCCTGTGTACCTGTGCATGGGATAAGATCATGTTTTATAAAAGAAAATAAAAATAGAGGATAATGTTAAACGTTAATGACTATACATCATACGGATAATACTAGCATGCATTGTGTTTCGAAACACTAGTTTCATTAGTGCGAAAGTAGAACAACCTGGCTAAGACATTCAGCTATTCGGCATGTTTAAGTTATTCGTTGTGTATTTATGCCATGCAGTAAGATAGTTGCTCTGAGGCAGAATACCAGCTTAGCGCTTATAAGAGAAGAGTGGATAGCTGTATGTGACCAAAACAGAGTACGATTGGCTTTATCTTACTCCGTTGTGACCACTCACCGTTGCCGCGCGAGCCATGATAGCCACATGGTCACGTGACCAATCCCAGACTATGCCTTGATCTTGCGCAAAATTTAATGACTGTCTACAAATACACACAATGGATATCAGAAACATCCGAACTGTTGTAGCCTATGCGCGTTCGGCCTTACATTAATGGGGAGGTTAAGCACCAAGTATTTGTCCCCTAGGCCGACGTTATTTTGTATCTTTTGTTGTAACCTTTAAGAACCAAGTATTGCCAAGGCGCGCAAAAGAAAACGTTGATTAGACATTTGTGTGTAAATTGGTTTCTGTGAGTCTGAATTGACTCTAGATCTCGATTAGGTATAGAATAGGAATGAAGCATATTGTGTCATGGCCTTGTTCATTTGTAGTGCTGTGTCTGATTTTAAGTAGACCTAGATTAGACCTATTTTTTAATGTTTTGATTTAAGCTTTGTTTCCCTTTTAGATCTAGAGATTTCTAGAAGCTCTTGATGTACGGGGAGAACATTTTGTTAACAAGATGTTGAAAGATCATAACCATGTCGGGTGTGTCAGGTGAGGAAGTTTGATTGACCAATATTTTCAGCTAACCTTGATGACATCATTCGGTTGACCCTTCTTTGCTCTAGAAATTCTAGAATGTGCTCCTTAATTACAACAATCGTTTATTTAGTCTATACATAGAATAACTAGTATTTTCTGGAAAATGTGGGCGGTGGATATGTAAGAGTGGTTATGAGATCAATGTTAAGGAGCTTGCACAGACCGTTGAGAGATAAACCGCTGATGTTTTAGAGTCTGTAGAAATTAAATTGCTGCTCTATTCTGAAACTTTCCTTATTTAAACTACTGAACTTTTCGTTCAATTTTCAGCAAGCCTTGGGTTGATTTCTGTGCTTTACTCTATTCAAAAGAACTCATCGTCACAGGCAGTGTTCAACTAAACAGCACTAAGCTATTCGTGATTATTTGTTTTCCCTGCGAGACATGCGCAGTCAATCTCTCGACAAAGATTACGCTCGTCAGCGTTGACTTTACTTAGTTTTAGTTTCGTTTGAGGTACCTGATAAACTCACAATTCAGTTGCTCATCATTAGTCGAAATATTTGTGTTGAAAAGATGGCATGAAGATGAAATAATCCGTTCTTTTATTAAGTTATTTTTACGGCATTATATTCTTTAATATATTGTCCATTCATCCAAACATGAACCTAGTATGAACAATACACTTTTTATCAATTAAATATAAGTTAAATCTTGTTGGCATTTCTTTACCTCCTTTCATCACAATTTGACAATGTAAAAACGTATGAAGAGAAAAGCCAAATTAGCATTTTGTGATTTCTGTTCTCATGGCCTTCGCATGCTACGCATTCATAATTAGAAGAGGACTTTATAATTGACTCGCCGGATCAACTTTTCTATGACGCTCACATTCAGTAGCTCAGGTATTCTGGACAACGCCATAACACAGATTGTCTTTGAAAATTGTGCCACCATCTTGGCTTTTGAAGTTTCCTTATTGTGACGGTGCGTAAGTTTTAAACATTTGCGATAATATGATATTTTACGATGCCGTCGTTTCATGTCATTTTTTTTTTTTTTAATGACTGCACTGACCTTTTCTTAAAAAAATGATAGAGCATTTACTTCCTCTATTATATTTTCACTCTTTATTCCATTCTGTTTAAACATTATTTTTCCTTTTTCCATTTACATAGATTTCTCAAATGGCAGCAAATACTTACTGAAGTCGTACAGTAGGAGCTTAGATGTCACATACAAACATTTATTCCGCCATCTATTTCAGTATATGTATTATATATATATATATATATATATATATGTATGTATAAATTGTTATATATATATATATATATATATATAATACACACACACACACACACAGACACATTCTTTTTGTAAATGTTCGCTTCTTCGAAAAGGCATTCGATGCTGCAAAAGGAATTTACGAACAACACGGATTATAATTTATCAAGAACTAGACATTGCAAATCCCACTCTTGTCTCAGACATGAAGCTACAACCATCTTTATTATAAAGAAAAAAACAAAAAAAAAAAAAAAACATTTCTGAGCATAATACGAAATAAGGAGAAAGAAAGAAATGATTCATCCCAAGCAAGAACAGAAATATGTATATTTGAAACGATATTTTTTCCATACAAAAGTTTTTTCTTAAAATAATTTTTCTTTCCATAATCTGGAAAAAAGTATTTTGAAAAAGTAGTTTTAAAAAACACACACCACAAAAGATTTTATTTATCATCGTATCATTTGTCAAATTCACAATCACTATAAAAAGGATGCCCTTTACAGTTGAAACTGATACAAGGTCTATATTATCCCCATAGAAAACAAACAAACAAATATCTTATGTAAAGGTATGGATCTAAACCTCACTCAATATCAATGTCATCAGTATTGTTTTCCTCCAAATTTCACAATATGTAATTACGTAATGTAAGAACCTGTATTGTTTACGTGTGGTGATCATTTACAAACAAAGGGAAACGCAAATGCTAAATAATACTTCTTTTGTGATCTCGTCTTTTTGTAGGCCCCGTCATAGAAAGAACGAACAATGATATATAATTTAGATGGGGCTCTCATTTTATGGTCTTTTGCATAAAACTTTTGACCAAAAAGGAATGGAAAAGAGAGGAACCGAAAGAGAATTAGTTCTGTCTTTCTTAAATGGGACGGTCTTCGTCTAATGATAGTGCGGGGTGTGCACAAAGCTGGTTTAACCAATGTAGGGATTCATAGATTAATGATCCTCTTAGACACGAGAAAGACCATACACATAAACCTTCATATATATATATATATATATATATTACACAATACTTTTAAAATACATTCAGAATATCACAACACAACGTCATAATTAATAATTAACGACAATTAAATAAATAACAAAAAAAAAAAAAAAAAAGCACACACAATTTTCCCATAGGGAAAATAAAGTGAATGAACTAGAGCTAAAAATATAACTGTGATAAAGCAAACCTAGTGCCGATAAGATTTTTGTTGTGCGGGTATAAAATAGAGTGACAGATAGAGCAAGGGAGGGNNAGAGAGAGAGAGAGAGAGAGAGAGAGTAAGAGAGAGAGAGAGAGAGAGAGAGAGAGAGAGTGAGAGAGATTTTAAATAGGTGGACAGATAAACATAAACAACGATGGATAGATGAATAAAAAGAGCAGTAGATAGTAGATTGATCGATCAATAGATAAATAGATAGATAGATAGATAGATAGATAGATAGATAGATAGATAGATAGATAGATAGATAGATACATAGATAGAAAGAGAGATTGACAGGGACAAAAAGGAGAGAAAAGTGAAGAAGTATTGCCAACTTAAATGAATTTAATAAAGATGTTAGAAGTAAGCGAATGTGATTGAAATAGAGGGAAAAAAAACATACTGATAATAGCCAAAATATAAAAAACAAAAACAAACAAAAAAAAAAGCCTTTATGTATGTTCATTCTTCGAGAGATGATTTTTGCTCATCTCAATTCGTCTTTCCCACTGAAATAAACAGAAAGAAAACAGTAAAATATAAAGTGCACCCCAGACGTATAAAATTGTGTTCGCTTGTAAAGACTTCGCTTTTACAACGTATAAACACCCTTCGCGGCATTTTTGTGTAACTACATATCCTGGAAAAAAATTTTTCCTTAAGGGTTTTTCTAACCCACGCTGTAATTTTTTGAAAATCATGTTTGTAGTGAAACTCTTTCCCTGTGACGAAAACAACTTTGAAAAGAGACGCTTCCACGCCACAGATGTAGAATAAAAAGTTGCAAATATAAGAATCGAAAACGAACAATTTTACAGGCAAGCAAGATCTCAGCAGGCAGTTTATAAAACAATTTAGTTGCCGATTACAATTGTAAATCCTGATCTACTTCGCCATCATAAATTGATAAAATGTTTATCTCAATCTAAATAAGTTAAAAGGATTTAAGGGTAACAATCGATAGAGGGATAGGCTGTAATTTTATGTAGTTAGACTAAAAAGATCTTTATTAAATTCATTTCGTTGGTTGAAGGAGATAAAGGAACAAGATTGAGAAGAGATAGATAGATAGATAGAGAGTGAGTGAGAGAAAGTGCGAGCAAGCGAGCGAGCGAACGAGAGAGAGAGAGAGAGAGAGAGAGAGAGAGAGAGAGAGAGAGAGCAAGAAGGAAGCGGGAAAGATAACTATGTTAATTACTAGTTGAGACTATGAGATGTATGAGTGACCAGAGATTATTTTTTTTGCATTAGTTTACATTTTCCATATTAAAATTTTATCTAGTAAGGTTTTGTTTTATATCACATAATAATTAAATCTAAAGCTATTGTAGAATTGCCAGTCCTTTCTTAGATCCTTCTCCAGAGGTCAGCCTGACGCAAATGTCCATTCTCTGTCTTACCAGATACAAAGCGTACACGATGTCCTGAACGCACTGATGCCTTATTAGTTTTAATCCTTTTTCATCAATTAAGATGATATTAAATCAGCAGTTTCCAGGGAGACTAGCTCATTTTAAAAGAAAAGTATTCACACAAATCATACTCGATTAGAAGGATATGAAACCAATAGGAACAACTAAGGCCTACTTAAGATCTTAAAGCCAACTTTGTCAGGTTCATGAAGCATGTTTTAACAATAGGTTCAGCCAGTGGGAAATTGATTTATTGAGCCTTCTAACATCTGGATCTAGAGATCAGACACTAAAATTCTGTCTCAGAAATATACTTTATACGCGTATACTTTTCATGTTTCATGTGAAGGCAATGAGAATATATTTTTTCAACAGTTCTTTGATAAAACGGAGGAAACTCCTGTAATATTCATTAATACTTCCCACCTAAATGTACTTTTTGTTATTGCTGTTTTTGTTGTTGTTGTTGTTGTTGTTGTTATTGTTTTTATTGTTGTGCTGTTGTTAGTGACTATTTTGAAAAAGATCTTCTGGCTTGCGTTTTAAGAATTAGAAGGAATAAAAAAACACTTACCCCTCCCGCCATTTAAAAAATGTTCTGTTTAAATTTCGGCGGATTTCTGGCTTCGTTTCTCTTAAACCGACCATCCTATTAAAAAAAAAAAAAAAGTAGCGCAATAATTAAGAATCCAAAGTATTTCGAGACGATTTAGAAGAATAATCTACCGAGATATTACAAACGATCGAACCCTTACTTTTTTTTAAGGTAAAGAAAAATACCAAAGTTAAATTAAAATGGGGAAAGAACCATGCGGCATTATAGACAACAGAAATAATTTCATAAATAAAAAAAAAAAAGAAAAAAGAAGATAATGTAAAATTAAACTTCGTTCTTTTCGGAAACACTAATTTGCTTGCTTGTCATCCTCCACTGCTGTTTTCAATGTAGGCTTTAATAGTCCAAATCGGAGCACAGTCTTACT
>BLXT01001947.1:276705-292003 GCA_019648995.1 Plakobranchus ocellatus
ATAATATTTTTCAAAAAAACATTGTGTGAGATTGTAATTTGGAATAATTTGTGTGGCGGCACAGGAAAACCAGGACAAAGTCGCAAACAATAAAACGCCACAAACGTCAAAAATAGTCGATCAACCTTAAATCTAAAAAAAATTTAGTACTTTAAATATTGTGAAAGGTTAGCCTTCTATTTAATATTTCTCAAAAAATCAAACCAAATTCAACCCAGAAATGTGTTTATTTTGTGTTTTGTTTTAGGTATCTAGATCTATATTCTATAGAACACTTTTTAAAATGTTTTAAGTCTTTGAAATGTCATATCTTTGGCTGTAATAAAGATAGACAAAAAAAATTAACTGCACTGTATTTGGTACCAGTATCTCTATATGTCTAAATTTTACGTTTGCCCTGGTTTTCCTGTGCCGCATCACACTTATTATATAAATTAATCTAATTTATTATCATAACCTCATTAAGCCCTCCATCCTTTCTTCCATTCCCCCCAAAATCATCCCCAAACACACACTCGCGCGGAAAATGGTCAAATGTCCAGAAGCCTGTCATATCATATAAAGGCTATAATTTCATTGCTACTACATGCGCGATAACTAGCATGGCATTACATTGTCTTTCTTCGTTCTCTGTAGATTCAGTGTAGTATCAGGGTCGATATATATATATATATATATATATATATATATATATATATATATATATACTTAGCTACAGAGAACAATAATAGTGGTAAATATTGGATGTTATTTATCGCGATTGTAATTAGCAATACAGTTTAAGTCTCAGAGGGTGAGGTCCAGTGATCTCGAACATCTTGGGTCAACCGCAACAGCTGCATCGTCTTCTATACTTTCAGTAGATAACTTTTACAATGAGCCTGCCGGTATTTTGCATTCCTACTTAGAGGCCTACTTTGCTTTGCATGCCCCTTTATGTTATGGGTAATCATTGGCTTCTTTGGCCCTTGCCTTCTTGCACACATCGCCCGACCTCAATTTTTAGCACCCAATTCGAAAATGTCTGCAACGCTACTACGGGTAAAACCATTGTGACCTTGAATTGTGACCTCTTTAATCACAATCTTTAACAAGAAGGCAATTCCAACCCCACAAGGAATTTCACATGTTGGCTTAGTGTGCAAGAAAAATTATGTTAACACGTTAAACTTTACTTAAACATTCAAGTGGCAGATGAATTCTTACTATTCTTAACCTCTTACTCTTGTCGTTGTATTCACAAATATAAGGCAGGAGAGTGTTACAGCCAATGGCCACTAGTTCCTCAGTTTCTGTATCTAAGGCTACGCATTGCTCATGCTGGGAAAACAGGCTCAAAGATGGCGGAACAAGATGGCCAAATGGGTCCACGTAGTATCCATTGTACAGCAAACTATAGAGTCCAATCTGAGGGAAAAAAATATTTAGAAATGTTTATGTTTCTTCCCCTAAAATTGTTGTTCAGAAGATATATTGTTGTGGCAAATTTATACCAGAAAGCACAACTATTGATTGCAGCGTGTAGCACTTAACATATATTAACCCCCCCCCCAAAAAAAAAAAAAAAAAAAACAAAAAAAAAAAAACCCCACAGGCGAAGCCTTTATATTTATATGCAACACAACATTCCATAGACAGCTGTAACGCACAGACACACGTATAGATACACCACAACATTCGGCTACTAATATATATGTAAACACTCTCTCTTCCGCACGCACACACCTACATATTCCACTGATTGAGAAAAAAAAAACAACTTACCCACAAACACACGAACATACATTATAATATTTAGCTAAAACAGAATAAAGTCATCCTTTCGCACAAACACAAGCATACAAGCACACATGTATTATATGACTCAGCTAATAATAAAATAGAACAATCACCCTCATGCACCGACATACGCGCCACAAGTTTCCGCTTATAATAAAATAAAACAATCAAACCGTCAGAGATACAAGCATACGTATATTAGCATACGCCGCCAATATTAAATAAAACGCTCAAATTTACAAACAGATAAACGCATACATTAATCGCTCAATGATGAAATCAATTCCCACCACTCACCCACAGACACTCAGAGAAAATCACTTAATTTCTGCACAGCCCTTTTCTCACAGCATGAACTGTACACTTTCACGTCGGTCGCACAGTGGCTTGTGAGTCCGCCCTGAGATGTGTAGGGACCCTTCTGTCGCGAGTTCGAGCCCCGCCATCGGCGCCCCGGCCTGTCGGAGGGCCTTAAAGCCTGAGATCAGCATGTTGTGGACTGGCTATATACAATAACCCAACACTACTGTGCACTCTCCCAATTTAAGGAACACGGTGAATACTTCACAACAGAGAATATTCGAGATAGAATAAATCTCACCGCCCACAATTTCGCTGACTTGAGTGACGTAATGCTCCTGGTGATATTCAGTGTCCCACCTATATCGTCTGCTGTCAGCACCGTAGCAAGATTTGTCCCCAAGGCCAGGCAACTGGCACCAGCAGAAGTGATGGACTCAGTCTCTAGCCGATGGAAACGCAGGCACTTGCCATTCTTTGCGATAAACCCAGCGGGGCAGGAAGGATGCGAATTATCTGATAAGTTGACATCACAATATAAAATCAGTGCAGGAAATCTTATAGTTCATTAAGACGCATGATAGCATATTTTGAGTTTGTCCCCATGGAGTGGTCCTTTCTTCCCAGTTAGGAGGTTTTCCCCCCACAGGGCCCTTCTCCAACTTTCTTACACATGGTCGCTATATTTACACGACGTGGCGCTTTGTCTAGTGTCACTGTGTTGTTTCGAGTAATTTGGTCACTGCCAGCCTAATCTGTGCACGACTCGTTCAACACGAAATTTGCTAGCGGATGCACGGAATTACTTGCAAAATGTCAATCAGGACTTTGTTTAGCCATGTTGCTTGTTCGGTTCGACGGGAGCAAAAAGTCTGAGATCATTGGAATGTTGACCTTTTCACTCTAATCATTGTAGAATACTTCCCGAAGAAGGGGATAGGAGGGGGGAGGGGGAGGGAGAGGGGGGAAGGGATGAGAAGAGTTAACAGAAAAGAGAAACATTATGTGTCACATAAAAGTTCACCTCTTTTATATATTTAATTTTTAATTAGAGAGCCTCAAATTATCAAACCGTCTGAAGTCCGAGCATAATCCCGGATGAATCATCGACCATCTTTAATAAGGGGAGATTTAATTTTGCCAAAAAAAGAATGAAGAATAAAATACACACACACACACACACATACATACACATATATAGAATATATTATACATATATACATATATATATATATATATATATATATATATACATATATATAATTATAAGTATGGTTAGTTTATTATCATTACATAAAAATGAATAACCACACACTAAAGACTGTTACCATGTAGGCCACAAGAGATAAACGAGTTAATTTCATCAGTGGAATGCCGGTACAGTCCAGGGTAAACTATGAAGTTGTCATACAATTCAGAGCAGTTGGCAGCCATATCAAATTCCTCTGATACGATAAATAAGTCGAAATAACATTGGTAAGATAAATAGAAGAGAAAAGAACAAGTGATGTACATAAAGAAATCTTCAGTGGCTAATAGCAAAACTAGAATGAGAAAGAGAGAGAGAGAGAGAGAGAGAGAGAGAGAGAGAGAGAGAGAGAGAGAGAGAGAGAGAGAGAGAGAGAGAGAGAAAGAGAGAGAGAGAGAGAGAGAGAGAGAAGGAAAGAGAGAGAGAGAGAGAGAGAGAGTGAGAGAGAGAGAACAAATGATATTGAGGGAGGGAAGAACAGAAAAGGAGGGAAGAAGAGTGAGATACACACACAAACACAGAGAAAAAAAAAAGAAAAAGAGAGAAAAAAGAGACCGGAGAGAGGAAAAGAGAGAGAATGAGAGCAAAGAGTCAGAGAGAGAGAGAAACACATACACAAACACAGAAGAGAGAAAGAGAGAAAGTGAGAAAAAGTGAGAAAACGAGGTCGGGGAGAGAGACGGAAAAGAGAGAGAGAGAGAGTGAGAGAGAGCGAGGGAGGGCGATAATGAGTCAGAGAAAGAGAGCGAGAGAGAAAGAGATAGATAAAGAGAGAGAGAGAGAAAGAGAGAGATAGAGAGAGAGATAGAGATAGAGAGAGAGAGAGAGAGAGAGATAGAGAGAGAGAGGAAGAGACATCTAACTGTTACTTCTTGAAATGTACAAGCTTTAATATAATAAGTTTATCTTGCGTTTGGAAAGAGAACCTAGGATGCCCGAAAAGTTTTGCACATTTTTTCACATTGCGAGACAAATTGTATTACCTGATCGAGGTCTATGAGAAAGTGCTGATGAATTTTTGTTTCTCCAGTCGTAACTTAAATGGTCTGTATCAACACGGCTTAAAATATACACACAAATGATAGCAACTTTGGCATTAAATGTAGGCCTAACGTAGTATCTGACGCATGACTAAGCAGTGCTATATTTCAGTTCTATTTAAAAGATTAACATATTCCATGGATGTAATAACAGCATATTAAATACCCTGTGATCTATAACAAAACCATCACTGGTGTGCTCTATGAAAGATTTTATTTTTCATTATTAAAATTACAATTAGGTATGAAATAGACTGCCCACTGTTCTCATTAGAAAAAAAATATTCATAGAATTTTATGTCAATCAAAACAAAAAGAAAAAAAAACTGCACCAAACAATTATAGAGACTTAGCCTGCATAGAACAATCAAAAATAATCTCTTTTAAAGGCCTTTTTTTTTATTTGGCCTTTTCTGCAAAATTAGGGACTTTTAAATCGCGAGGCAAGGGACACAGCAGCCAGTGCAGTTTTGTTGCCGATAGGAGTAACAGACTAACCAAATGTATACTTTCTGTAGTATCTGATCCCGTTCTCAGCGGTAGATCCACATTGTTGCATGCGGTTCCCAGGACAGGGTTTTGTGCATTGAGCAACGTCTGTCTCTTCCACAGATAAAATAGGGCCCGCCTGAGGAAGGATAAAGAAAAACACCTGTGGTTAGGCATTTCAATCTTCCAAACGATTGACTATACAAATATAATATCAGTTGACTGTGAAACCGTTGCAGATACTATAAATAGACTTTAAAAAGAAACGCTTTGAATGTGCAGTCTTGAAATATTGGAAGCATAAGGACTCAATGTCAAAGAACAAACATATCCTACAACCATCATCCACACATCTAAACAATGAATTACTGTAATGAAATACATTACGTTATTAAACTCAACTTGTTGGCGCCACGCATTATATTGTATTGTTCGCGTATTTATATGTACTTTATAATCATCAATTGAGATATCTCTCTACCCTAATGCTCAGAAGCCTGAACTCTGTACAACTTACATTATTGTACTTATTGCCTTATTTTAATTTTTTGTTATACCGTTGCGCTTCATACGAATCCTTTTTTGATTGACGTGTTGTTTATTTTCTGTGACCGTTTGTGAACGCTAAACCTTAGGTTCACAAATTTTGGCTTGTATCATTCGCATTTAAATTTCGTCAATATATTTAATATTTCACACTGACAAAGCCTCTAAGACGAAACATGTCGATGATAAATTTATATTCTGAGTATCTTTTTGATTTTTTTACATCTAATCAACCTTGCAACTTTTTTTTTACTTTATCTTTACTCTACATCACAGTTGGAACTTGTAGACGTCAGAGAAAATTATATCCTTGAAGATAGAGAGACAGAGAGAGAAAAAGAGAAAGGGAGAGGGGGGAAGGAGAAATTACAGAGAGAGAGAGAGAGAGAGAGAGAAAGAGAGAGAAAGAGAGAGAGAGAGAGAGTGAGAGTGAGAGGAACCTGGAGAAAGGGAAAAAGACAGATAACCAGGGGATGATACAGACTGAAAGAGCATCTAACATCTCGCCTCGAACCACATCTCTAAACTTAGATTATAGATATTTATATGAAATTCACGATGACGACAATGACTATGATGATGATGTTTATGATGCTAATGAATCAATAATGACTTGACTCTTGGTGACGTGGTAAATTTCCCTTTCCGGGCGACGTCATGGAAAATTTAGAAAACGAAACTTGAGAGACAAAACACAACACTGGAGTTTAACACATTGATAAACAATACATATTTTACCTAGAATCTATGTATTTTCTGACATTGACGAATTGCGGCTGTTTAATATAATAGAAACCATCGAATAGATATTGTTTAATTAGGACTCACGTGACATATACAGTCAGTTTGGCCGACGAAAAAGGTGGTGAAGTTATCAAATTGGCAAAGCTGTCGGCACAGCGTCACTGACATTGAAGCATAGTCCACAAGAAGCTGGTACGTGTTGTCTGTATCTAGAGTGTACTCGTAACACTCTGGGCTTTCGGACGCGCCTGGAAGTTGAGCAAACAGTCACAGATAGAAACAACAATTAAACGAAATAAAAAGATATATTTCCGAACCTTAATTAATACAATATCCAATGCGTATTTGTCTCAAAGCTTGAGAATTCATACGGAGTATCTATAGTGTCAAATACGTTTCTCTATCAGTCTTGCGCTGTTAAGCAGCGATTCAAAGCTTGGGAATGAAAACAAAATAAGATTTCCAGTGAGGATAATTACATTATGACAAATATGTCTCTTCTTTAGTCAATATAATGTAGTTCGTATTTAAAAATAGAAGTAACTTACCGCTGTTTGTCGAAAAAAAATAGATATGTGATAATTATAGCAGGGATTTTTTTCGATAATATCTACCTCACCGTGTGTAAGAAACCAATAAAGTAAACCTAAATATTAATGACCAGTGGGCCAAACAGCAGTGAAGGATTGGTATGATTTGTGTGAATAAAAATTCCAAAACAAGGTAATGCCAGGCCTTCAGGGTCTCCGTCACGCCAGGGCGCCAGTGGCGGGGCTCGAACCCGCGACAGAAGAGTCCCTGCAGACCCCAGGGCGGATTCGTTATCCACTGTTCCTCCAACGCCACCAAAGTGAGAAAGAGAGAGAGAGAGAGAGAGAGAGAGAGAGAGAGAGAGAGAGAGAGAGAGAGAGAGAGAGAGAGAGAGAGAGAGCTCTATATGAAAGCACTATTTAAGTAATGAATTCCTGCTAGTTTAGATTTAGTGAATCTTAAACTACAATTAGGTCTTGCATCTAGATAAAAATGTAAATCAATCTAGATGTAGACAATGACGTTTGGGTTTAGATATCTAAGCCAGGATCTAAATCTTAGCTTCAACACACGTAGCCAACAATGAAAAGCAAGACTGCATTTGCGAATACAATGGTAACGTTTTTCTATTGTATGAGAGGTGTAGAGAACAAGCTAAAACGAAGAATGGCTTTATATCGCGACGTGCATATCATACAAATTAGAACACTATTAATTAATATTGTTTACTGTTAGTTTACTATTCATCATCATCATCATCATCAGGTACCTTCTCTGGAACAGACATTGGCGATCATGTTCCTCCACTCATACCTATTCTCACTTAACCTTATAAAGTTGTTCTTGCTACCCTTGCCTATTGCCCATGACTTAAGATTTTCAATAAAAGTTATTCTTTGCCTACCTCTACAGCGTTTGCCTTATATCTTTCCAGTGATTGGTAAATGTTCTAAACCCTTATTTCGGCAAATATGGCCTAAAAACTGTAGTTGCCTCTGTCAAATGGTTTTAATTAGTGATCGCTCAAGATTAGCCTCTTTCAGAATCACTTCATTTGACTTTTTTTCTGTCCATGATATCCTCATCATTCTTGGAATAAACCACATCTCTATTGCTTCTAGTTTTTTTTTTTCTATTTGTTTGTTTATTGTCCAACACTCACTACCATACAAAAGTACTGACCATACATATGTTTTAATTACCCTTGTTTTGGTTGTCATACTTATGTTTCTATTTGCCAGTATAGGTTTCACATTTTGGAATGTATCTTTGGCCATGGCTATTCTTTTACTTATTTCACTTGTGCATCTGCCATGTGATGTTATCATGCAACCTAGATATGTGAATTTTGTAACTTGTTTGATTTTTTTTTGCCTTTGCTAACGAGATTGCACTTGGGATTAGAGGATTTCTTTGAGATGACCATCAATTCCGTTTTCTTTACATTCAAAGACAGGCCCATTCTTTCGCTCTCTAAAACTACAGAATCTAGAAGTTTTTGGAGTTGTTCGCCAGATTCTGTTATTAAAACTGTATCATCTGCACACCTGAGATAATTAAGATTCTATCCATTTTTTAAGCCTCAAATACCATCAAGATTCCTTAAGATTATTTCACTATAAAAGTTAAAAAGACCAGGAGACAGTACACATCCCTGCCTCACACCTCTTTTGATGGGTTTGAAATCACTATGTTCTCCTCCAATTCTTACATATGCAGTCTGATTTCAGTATAAGTTTCTTATTACTCTTAGATCTTTCTCATCGATGTCTAATTTTTCTAGCATATGAAACAGCTCTACATGTCTATGATGAATATCCAATGAAACAGAGGTGGTGATCTTTTTGCATTTCTATACATCTTTCCATAAGCATTGACAGAGTGAATATTGCATTTCTAGTCCCTTTATGAGGCATAAAGCCAAACTGTTTTGGGGATATTTCTGGTCTTAGACTCTTGCCATTCTATGCTTCAAAACGCGTAACAGAATTTTTGTATAATGGCTCATGAAACTGATTGTTCTATGACGTTCACATTCTGTTGCTCCTGGTGTTTTAGGCAGTATTATAAAAACAGATTTACAAAGATCTTCTGGAATTGTACCACTATTGTATATTGCATTAAGAAGTTTTGTTGTCAGATCTTTTCCTAAATTATCTAATGCTTTAATCATTTCTACTGGTACATTATCTGGTCCCGTGACTTTTCTTTTTTTTCATTTTTTTATTGCTGCTTCTATCTCTTCTTTAATTAAGGATAGTTGGGCCATCTCTGTTTTTCTCTATTTTGGGTTTTTTGCACCTATCATCTTTAAAAAGATCCTCGACAGAAATGTCCATCTGTTTAGTATTTCGTTCTTTTCCATTAACATTGTTCCATCTTTTGATTTGATGCATCCAGGGCTACTGCATTTGATTTTCTTACTACTGACATCCTTAATTTTAGCATGCATGAATTTGCTGTCTATATTTATCTTTAGGATTAATCTTTGATTTCTTAACTTCTTAAGTGCTATCTGAAATTTACACATTAATGGAACATGATCTAAATCACAGTTGGCTCCCCGCATAGACTTCCATGTTTTGACAGCGTTTCGGAATCTTTTCTGAATGAGGATGTAATCTATTTTGTTTATGCTTCTATCTCCGGGGCTCTTCCAAGTCCATTGTCGCCTAGGGTTGTTTTGATACCAAGTATGTGTGATGGTAAAATCTTTGATTTGGCACCTTCAATTAGCCTACTTCCACGCTCATTTACAGTCCCTATGCCACTGGGCCCAACAACATCTTCTACTCTTTCATCCCCAACTTTTGCATTGAAATCTCCCATTACTATTACGAAGTTTACTATTACTGATAATTAAATAGTGAATTTGATAATATTGATCAATTGTTTTATAGTTACTCGTCTCCAGCATGCAAGCAATCTGGTACTCAGGTGTCAAGCTGGACACCTGGCCTGTGTGATCCACGGTTGTGTAGACAGCTCTGGATTGGTCAGTTAAGGGCGGTAACTCTTCTGTCATGTTTACATCACCTGGTCTGGAAAGACAGCATTTGGGTCGAATGTAAAATACGTTTGTTTGTTTTTTGTTCTTTTTTATAACGAATTGTTGTCGTTTCGTTATTTGTTCCAATGAAACAACTAAAGAGATGTCCAGTTTAATAAGTAACTACGCACGCATGCATGAGTTAGGCTCTGTATTCATTAGTCACCTATCTATCTACCTTCTTCAACTTTTACGTATGCATATGTTTGCGTGTATGTAGTATGTATCTATTTTTCAATGTTTCTCTCTGTATATCGATCTATCCCTCTGTTATTGTCTCAATACTATTTTTGTATATTGTTCTCTTGCTATTTTCCTTGCTATATATATTTTTTTCAATTCTTCTTTGTCTTTATAATCATAAAGCTAGGCACATCTGTACCCATGCATTTAGTCAAAAATGTGTATCTACCTATACAGGTATCCATCAGCCCAAGTGTAACAACCGGTCAGAAACTCATCAATCAAACCAATCAATGTCCAGGTCTTGCCAGTGACACTCCCTGAGGTCGGTACAGATAAATTCACAACAATGAGGTTCATGAAAACGTGTTTTGTATTTTATTGTGGTTCAAATATAAAGTTATAAAATCTTATTTTGGAGAATTATCATCAGATCTGACTCACAGAGTATAAAACTTATTTATCAGTTTTTGTTTTGTCCAAATACGCATGCAAAGCTACTAACTTCACTTCCTTATCAATAATTAAGCCAGGCCTAAAAATAAACGGACAGGGTATTCTGAAAAAAAAATACTTAACCCTGAAGCATGAAAATTGGCTGTTAGGTGCATAATACATTGTGAAGTTCTTCATGGGCGTATTATTTTTTTTTCTTCCCCCCCCCCCTAATTTAATACAGTATTTTGCAAAAAAAGGTGTGTGGTGNGGGGGGGGGGGGGGAGAAAATTTTGTCAATCGTAAGTGATTCAAACCGGACTAACTTTCGAGAGGGAACGGAACATAATTTAATTCGCCTAAAAGTTTGATAGTAGCATATCAAATATAGTTCATAGAGGGTTAATAGTACGCAGACTATCCGTATGGTTTTCCCGGAGCGTAGCAACAAACAGGCGTCCGTTTTGTTATTCACGATAATTATTCTGGAATCACTTACAGTTGAGGAAATCTGTCAGGAGTTCCCGCTGTGCCTCAGTCCTGAAGCTAGCAATTGTGGTCGTCCCTGGCTCGATCAGGCCTGACGAAACCAAGACAGTTAGAGTTCAAGCAACCGTACGACCAAAGCGATCGAAGACCAATCTCTTTTTTACCACTAGAGGTATATTGATAAATGTCTTACTTGGATAGTTTTGCGTTGTATTTTTTTTTTAATAATTTTTTTTCCTGTTATTTTCTTACTTTGCCGTGATCATGTCTATTTTTTCACAACACATAGAGAGCTTTGCTGGTCAAGCGATTGATTGTATGTTTCTTGAAGAGAATCTTTAATGCGTATTAATTTGTATTCTAGAATCCCTGCTTAGTCAACTGAATTCAGCTAAACTTATCGATGCTCGTTATTGCCCTTAAGTAGGATCCATAACAAAAGCGTCGTGGGATTTTTAAACAAATCTTCTACAATTGATAAGTTTATCGAATCCTACTGAAATGAAATTTATGATTGTTCCAGTATTGATTTGTGATAAATGAAGATTTCCAAATCATCTGATAATGAACCCTGTTGGCTGGAGATTTCAAATTCAACTCTTAGCAGATGCTGATAAATAGAATGTTCTCATTCTACTCATTATCATTTTGGAAAATATACTTATCCATTTTGATTTTTTTTCGCCTCCAAAAAAATGGAAATCCTTTCACATAAAACGTTTAAAAAAGAATAATTTTTTACCATAATAATTACACTTTCCTCATTTAAATGCCGCCATACAAACCTATCACTGGTATAGTTGCATATTTTCAAAGACTAGCATACACTCGATGGGGACATGCCTCCCTATCGAGTGGGTCTCAGTACATTTGAAATACAACGATCTTATAAACGATTTTAAAGCATAACAACGATTCTTTCACAATGCGATCACGCTTAACTATTTGTCTGCAAAAAGTGACGAAGAAGACGTTCACGCACTTAGACCTAGAAACAGACAAGATAAGTCAAGACAAAAGACGAGAAAAAATTACAATAATTATGTCTGAGTAGGATTCGTACCCGTACCCTCGTTGTCACCCACCGCCTTGCCAGACAAGGGAACAAGCACTGAGCCATCCCCTTCACCAAATAGAAGCATTTGACTCAGGTGATTCGCCAAGCCACTCCATCCGACTAAAGTATTTGTGCTAAAGTGGGAATTCCTCGGACTATAATTACATTACAGAACATGCCACAACACCTACGACTAACTGTGGATCTCCGAAGAGATGCATGATAACCAAGCAGATATATAGATGTATATTAGCAAAAGGTCAAACAACATAAGCTTCAGATTAAACAGGCACTAGTTAATAACACAATAGCAAAGTATCACCTACCGTTGCATGTTAGTTCAGGATTTGCAAGAGATGTAGGGTCTGTAATGTCAATGCTGAATAATGTTTGACCTTCTCCCACCAGTACCCTGTCCTGGTCGCAAGGTAACATGCCGCAATGCTCTATCAATCGATAAGTCTCGGAATCTACAAAGAGAAAACATTCAGCAACATTAAATAATATCGCACAAGCCTGTGAACCTATTGACAAGAAATATGTGTTATAAAAATGAAAATCCAATTATACAAAGAAATTGCTCTAACATTCTTAGTTAACCACCGATTACTTCGATTGGTTTAAAAAAATTGTTTTTCTTTTTTTTTTATTTGTATTATGAAGTTTTCTCTGAAGTGGTGGTTTATTTATAAATTATGCTTGCTGTCTGTAGCTCATTATTTTAACAACATTTTTTTTTCAATGTTTGCATCAACAAATTTTGTTTGTGCTAGCTGTTCTATTCCATAAAAAGATAACATTTTTTTTATACATACATTGAGTAGGGCGTTATAACACTTAGTTATGTTTTTATCGTGTTTGAAGTCATTGAAATTTTATGTTTTTATGGTGTTTTAAAGTCATTAAAATCACTTGGATAGAAAGGTGTGCATATATTTTGTTTTTCCTCTCTTCTGCCTCATATGGATAGATTTCATAAGAATATCAAGTTGTTCCCCAAAACACCTAATACAAATGACTCATAGTTATGATACATATTTTAAATCTGAAAAAATGCCAAACCATTAAAACAACAGAATATTTTGCAATTTTTTTTTTTTTTAAGATAAAGGATAGAACGTAAGTTTGACAAGGAAGCTTACTTCGCATTTTACACAGTGTATATGAATCAAGTGAAGGGACTTCATAAATGCCTGACAAAAGAACGCCTTGGTTGTACAGGGCCTCACAGGTAGGGGAAAAACTCGTCGTGTCTTACAAAAAGAGAAAAAAGACAGTGAAAATAATTATCGAGGGCTATAAGGAAAAGTTGGGAAGTATAATGTTCGTGGTGACACTGGCGATAGAGTCAGGATAAAGTTGAAGGATTAATGATAATAATAATCCATATGACATTGAAAACCATTAAAAAAAATGTTGTATTAACAATGATGATAAGATTATGATGATGGTCATCATCATAATCATAATCATGATTATGATGATGAAGGGGAGGAGAGGAGGCGGAGGAGAAAAGCATTGAGCAAAAAGTAATAATAATGGCAAATATGAGAAAGATGCGTCAGGCGCTAATACTGTTAGTGATGAGAATGCTTAAGTTACAATGGTGCTATTTATGGTGACAATGATGTTGAGGAGGAGAGGGAAAAGCCGAAGGAGGCTGATAATGATGATGATGATGATAATGTTGATGATGATCATGACAATGACACTTCCATGATGGAAATTCCTTGGTTACCTAATGCATACACAGAAAAGGCGCTAGTGCTCCCACAAGCCTGGTGACCAGCACAAGTGGCCGGGCAGTGATAGTCGTCCAGTTTGCTTATATCACTGGCTTTGAGGCAATAGCAGGATGGCAGGGGGTTCGATTCTATTCCATAATACTCATAGCCTGTGATGTTAATGATATTACATAAATCGACCAATTAATTTAATTTTACAAGACAAAACATTCATTCAACTATTGATATATTGCTTTTCGTTTGCCATTGCTCTTAAAACTTTCCTTTCCTTATTTTTATTACTACAACAGTAAAAATCTTTATGATTACAACAGTCACAAATATTTTCTTATTTCAACGATGACAATGATTATGATTAAAGAATAAAAATCTTTATAATCATTGTAGTAAGACTTAATGGTGCTACTCACAAGCTTTCAAAATGCATTTTTTGATTACTAGATCTAGTATAATTTTGATACCAATACGCAATCATCATCATTATCATCAGGTACCTTGTCTGGAACAGACTTTGACAATCATGTCCCTCCACTCATACCTATTCTCAGTTAACCTTATAAAGTTGTTATTGCTACCTTTGCCTGTTGCCCATGACTTAAGATTTTCAATAAAAGTTATTCTCTGTCTATTTCTACTGCGTTTGCTTTCAATCTTTCCAGTGATTGCTAAAGGTTCTAAACCCTTATGTCGGCAAATATGGCCTAAAAACTGTAGTTGCCTATGTCTAGTGGTTTTAATTAGTGGTCTCTCAAGATTAGCCTCTTTCAGAACCAATTCATTGACTTTTTTTTCTGTCCATGATATCCTCATCATTCTTCTGATAAACCACATCTCTACTGCATCTAGTTTTTTTTTTCTTCTATTTCTTTGTTTATTGTCCAACACTCACTACCATACAAAAGTACTGACCATACATATGTTTTAATTACCCTTATTTTGGTTGTCATACTTATGTTTCTATTTACCAGTATCGGTTTCATTTTTTGGAATGTATCTTTAGCCAGGGCTATTCTTTTACTTATTTCACTTGTGCATCTGCCATCTGATGTTATCATGCAATCTAGATATTTGAATTTTGTAACTTGTTTGATTTTTTTCGCCTTTGCTAAGAGATTGCACTTGGGGTTAGAGGATTTCTTTGAGATGACCATACATTCCGTTTTCTTTACATTCAAAGACGGGCCCATTCGTTCGCGCTCTAAAACTACAGTACCTAGAAGTTTTTGGAGTTGCTTGCCAGATTCTGCTACTAAAACTGTATCACCTGCATACTTCTCTATGACTTCATTAAGTGAAATTTTCATTTCTGACCATAATTCTTCTACTTCTGAGATATTTTTAGATTTTCATATTTGTTATGCACAGCTACAGCAATTTCGTCTTTTAGTTTTTCATCAGATTTTAGTAAGTCCATTTGGAATTTAGGATTAGCATTTGCCTTTTGTAACTTCTTAAGTATTATCTGAAATTTATATATTACTGAAATATGATCTGAATCACAGTCGGCTCCGGGCAGTAACTTCGATGTTTTCACAGCGTTTCGGAATCTTTTCTGAATGAGGATGTAATCTATTTTGATTCTACTTCTATCTCCGGGGCTCTTCCAAGTCCACTGTCGCCTAGGGTGGTTTTGATACCAAGTATTTGTGATAGTAAAATCGT
>BLXT01001947.1:293464-303686 GCA_019648995.1 Plakobranchus ocellatus
GTATCGGTTTCATTTTTTGGAATGTATCTTTGGCCATGGCTATTCTTTTACTTTTTTCACTTGTGCATCTGCCATCTGATATTATCATGCAACCTAGATATTTGAATTTTGTAACTTGTTTGATTTTTTTGCCTTTGCTAACGGGATTGCACTTGGGGTTAGAGGATTTCTTTTAGATGACCATACATTCCGTTTTCTTTACATTCAAAGACAGGCCCATTCTTTCGCTCTCTAAAACTTCAGTATCTAGAAGTTTTTGGAGTTGTTTGCCAGATTCTGCTACTAAAACTGTATCACCTGCATACTTCTCTATGACTTCATTAAGTGAAATTTTCATTTCTGACCATAACTCTTCTTCTTCTGAGATATTTTTAGATTTTCATATTTGTTATGCACAGCCACAGCAATTTTGTCTTTTAGTTTTTCATCAGATTTTAGTAAGTCCATTTGGAATTTATGATTAGCATTTGCCTTTCTTAACTTCTTAAGTATTATCTGAAATGTATACATTACTGGAATATGATCTGAATCACAGTCGGCTTCCGGCAGTAACTTCTATGTTCTGACAGCGTTTCGGAATCTTTTCTGAATGAGGATGTAATCTTTTTTGTTTCTACTTCTATCTCCGGGGCTCTTCCTAGTCCACTGTCGCCTAGGGTGGTTTTGATACCAAGTATTTGTGATGGTAAAATCGTTGACTTGGCACCATTCAATTAGCCTACTTACAGTCCCTATGCCACTGGGCCCAACAACATCTTCTACTTCTTCATCCCCAACATTTGCATCGAAATCTTCCATTATGATGATGTACTGAGATTTTAGATAGCCTTTTGCTTTTTCTATTTCTTCATGAAACTTTTCTACTTCTACATCTTCACTGTTAGATATTGGTGCATATACTTGAAAAATTCCTAGATTTAATGGTTTTGCTATTAATTTAGCTACAACTACTCTATCTGAAATTGGACACCAACTCACCAGACCTTTTTGCCGTTGTTATAAGATACCAACGCCTCTTTCATGTGTGTGTTCCCCTGAGTAAATTAGAGTTTTACTGCCCTTTCCATCTTCCCTCTGCAAGCCCTAGGATATTAAGTTTCATTCAATACGCAATATCAAATGTAAAAGTGTTTGTAGTAGTAGTAGTAGCAGTAGTAGAAATAGTAGCAGCATCGGCAGCAGCAGCAGCAGCAGCAGCAATAATGGTAGCAGCAGCAGCAGCAGCAGTAGTAGTAGTAGTAGTAGTAGTAGTAGTAGTAGTAGTAGTAGTAGTAGTAGTAGTAGCAGCAGCAGCAGCAGCAGCAGCAGTGGCGGCAACTTCACTAGTAATACAAAGATACATATACTTACACACATACAATATTATGTATTTTATGAAAAAAACAAATCTAGATTTACCGCCCAAATAAAACGTCTGGCAATTCTCACTGCATTGGCGAAGATTAAGAAGGGAGTAATTGGCGATCATAAGCACACCACTGAAGCTCCAGCTGCGGCTGTGGCATCCGAGATAGTCTGAAGAGGACATAGAAGAGAATTCTTTTATCTCGGATCCGGACAAAGTGGAATTGCGTGACATTGAGATTTTGGTGAGATAAACCTAAAATGGGCTTGATTTACATCTCTAGATATTAATGCATCCGTGGGAGCGGTGAAAGTCTCGACTGAATTTTTAAGGTAAAGTACCACCCAGAGATGAGAAACTTTGGTTAAAATATGTTTTGATAATTTTTTTTTTCCTAGCTTTAATAACCAGTATCAAGCTGTTTCAAACAGCAGAATATTTCTTATTTTTTTTATACACAAATTTAGTAACCAACTGATTTTTCCTAAAAGAACTATAGCGGGCAGTTGATTTGCAGCTTTTTGGTCCTGTTCAGGTGTAGCGTTGGTGACGGGCTCGAATCAGTAATAAAATGGCCCTTGCTGATTTCATAGCGAGGTATCTAACAGCCACGCCACAGACACCACAAATGGTTGTAGTTAGCAATCTTAAAAGAAGCAAAGGTAATTCAGATACTACAAGATGTGTTTCCGTGTGAATCATAATATTTTCCGTGGCTCCTTTGTTTTTTAAAAAGCATATGATAGATTTTGAAATCGAGCTTATTTCGCGTATACAGGCACAAGCACAAGATGGAATGCTTATGAAAAAAAAATGAAAAGAACAATGAAAAAAAAAAGAAAAAGAAAATATAAGCTCCCATTTCAAAACTCATTAAAAGAAAGTCGATTAAAACAGTAAAGCGTTTTACTTTAGAAGCCTAAAGTCAAAATGTTTTAAATTACAAATGTTGCTGGCTGTTTCAGTTTTAAGTTTTCAGTATTTATTACTGTTTAAATTAATTCATTTTGTTCAACTGCTGAATGACTTAATTTCCTTTTTTTTCTGGTAAAATAGGGTTTGACAAACTCGAACAAATGTTGAAGGATTTGTCTTTCTATTCTGCTTACTAATATAATAAGAAGTAAATGTAATATTCGAGATCTTAAAAAGTTTTGTCTTGACAATGGCTGAAAGTGGCCAGAGTCACTCCTCAGGTTCAAAGAAAATCTTAAACCAGTGATGCCCCAGTCCTATTTACAAACTTTCCATACCATATCTTAAAAGCACCATCATGCTACGCTTTCTGAATGCTTGCATTTGTAACTGTTTTGTCGCTTAGAAATGGTTAAGAGAATAGCAGTACATGTGAACTAGTTTACAGTTTGTTTTGATTCCATGTTTTGTTTTTGTCACACCGTTTTGCGACATTAATGACTCAGATAAGCATTGTTTACTGTGTTTAACAGCCATCATCTAAGACAACGGATCGCAACCTTTGTTTCTTGAGTCTTAAATCTTACCAAAAAGGAGCTGAAGGCTAAAATCTAGACGCCAATGAAATCCTCAGAAATGTTGATGGGTAAACGTTGCCCGCAAAGGCTCACGTGCGCATATAATAAAACAAAAAAATAAATAAAAATAGAAAAAAAATCCCTCTACAATTTTCATATCTAAAAGCATAAGGAAGTTTAGTCACCAATCAACTCAATCTCTTCTTTCTAGCGCTTGCTGCATACCATGTAAAATATTGATAGCAAGTATGTTTGCCCGTTCAAATGAATGGGAAAGGAAAATACACTTTCCTGAATATAATTTACCTATCTTAGTGTCGCATTAAGCAATTAAAAACCAAGAAATACTTACTGATTTTAAAAAGTTATATTTTCCAGCATATAAATCGAGGTGTTCCTTATACTATATGCTGAAGAATGTCTTATATTATTACGTCTTTAAGCAGATTTCTCTAAACCTGAGCAGGACCATAATCTACATAACTTGGAATACATGTAGTAAACAAAATGCAAAAAACGCTTGAAAAAAAAAGTGAAAAATCCATGATCCAAAATGAGAACCAAAGAATTAGTCACCTGAAACGTTGCCTTATTCCAGTAACTTTTTTTAAATTGAGATTTAACGATCACTTCTTTTATAGCCTGGGAAAGGAATTGACATTCTTTCGCAGATGAAACGAAAATACCAGAACAAAAACATAAACCAAACAAAGGTGCTTTGCATATCGCAGCCTTAATAAGGTTTAATTTCTAATTGAGGATCATTTCATGTCAGCTATGAATGGAGTTTGCATTCTATATTTTGAAGGGCTTGGGGCCTGCAATAATTAATTAAAAATTAAATGATCAGCTGTCATGATTCATTCAGTATTTATGCCCTATAAACTCGAGATGTGATGTCCTTCACTCAGAGCAAAAGTAAACCAAATGATGCTACTGTTATATGACGCAACCTCTATTCAATTTATCCTTGTCCGAACAGGATCCTGAAGTTGACATCTTGACTTGGAGAGAATTTCAGCAATTAATGAGGGCCGTTTTGCATAATTTGAAAGAAATCTTTACATACACTCCAAATTTAAAAACAGTAGGGCTTGAAGTCTATAAAAACAAAGATAAATCTGAATTAATTCCTGAACAAAACTTAAACCGGAAAGATGAGCTATTTTGAAATGAAAAGAAGAACAAACGTATAGGCCTAAGCCTACAAAAAAATTCACGAGGGCATGGTCCCTGAAAAAAAAAGGCTGAGATCACCTTGTTGTAGAAAAAATCAAAACCAAACGCTGGAAAAAGGAGAACAGGTTGCCCCAAAATACAGAACACCTTGGAATGGAAGAAGCAGAGGCATTGAAAGTTCGCAATGAAGATATTATTTTAAGATATAGGTTTTGTCGCACTTCACTGTGATAATTTAAATGGGATGAAATACTTTGGAAATAAAAAAAAGGCATGACTGTATAAGTAAAAATCATTAATGAATGCTTGTTTATCAGAAAATAGGAGAAGAGGTCACAAAGAAAGAAGACATAATATCAAGGAATAGAAGTTAAGCAAAAGTAGAGAAACCTCATAATCAAGATCCGACTTCAAGATCCTAATTTTGCTGCATTCACTGGGATAAAATTTGAATATTAGCCTATACAAAAAATGCCACGACTAAATTTCACAATTGCGGTAAACAAACAGAAAGTTTGAAATAAATTTTCCGCTATCCGGTCTAGATCTAAAATAAGCCTATTAACTTTGATGTTACGGATTGCAATAATCTAAAGCGTAGATTAATAATATGATAAGTTTCGCTCCAAAATATTGGATTGACAGATTGTATTCAAGATGTAACTGTTCTAGTAATTCACTGCAATTTAAATTTAAATGCAATTATAAAAAATAATCGCCTTGATAATTAAAGTTCGGCCTTAGTAAATATTTTCCACTATTATTGCAATAATGGAACGGAAAGTTTGAAATAAACTTTAGCTATCCAGATACTGATTCCAAATGTAGATAAATATCTAGGCTAGTATTTTAAATTTGCTACCTGGTTTGCAATAATAATCTCAACGTGAATCAACAATTTCAAGAAAGAGCCTTCTCTAAATTTCGGTATCGGGCGATATATATTCAGAATCCTGGAACGAAATTTTGGGAAAGACTTGCCAAATTCAAGCATATGAATCTTAATTACCGTAGATCTAGATTAGATTCTTTTTTCAACAATATCAAAATGATTTACCTTTATCAGGATTAGTCCCAGATCTAGATCTAGACCTATGAGGATCTCGATCTACATTTAGTCTCTAGGTTCGAATAAAATACCTGGATTCTAGATTTTAGATCAAACTTGGATGTTGATCTATGATTCCGATGAAACAGTCTCGAAAGATATAATCTAGATCTAAATTTAGACTCTATGCCAGGCTGAATCTCCATCTAGGCCTACCCAATCTCGATTCGATTTAATCAAACTTACAGATCTTTGAATGCTAGGCTTTAGGGCAGGCCTATATCTAGACATAGATCTAGATTTATAGATTGCCAAGATATGGAATCTATATCACTAAAAATTACTATTTGAAACCTTAACTAAGAATGCCACAAAATATAGGAAGCGTATGAATTGGATCTAAGAGTCAAGTTATCATTAAAAAAATTCGAGCATGTTAGATTTGGATACACGTTCCTCTTTCAATGAAGTATTGGAATGGCAGTATGGAGAGAGCATTAGAGCCTGTAGAGCATCACTTTCATAGTTTTCCTGTTTCGCTTAAGCTCTCTAGCGTACGCCAAATTCTTTTTTTCCTCTCAAGATCACAATTTATTAGACAAAAGAATGTCGGTTTCTTTACCTGCTTTTTTTGAAATAGGTGAATTATTAGTTTTATGTAATAGTTTGATGTTGCTTCAAATCTCTTTGTCATAGCAGCAGTTTCAAATCATAAAGTATTATTGTGTTTTTCTATACCTGGCTTGGATTTGTGCATGTATGTGCGTGATAGATTTGTTGAAATATAAAAATATCACTTATTAAAATCAGTAAGTATTCTTTGGTTTTTATTTACGAAATCCAACACTAAGATAGGCAGATTATGGTCCACAAAATATTAAGACTGTGCATAGAGCGGTTCAGAAGGAGATGTGGCACAAACGTCAAGCCTAGATATAAAATATAGATGTAATAACTTTTTTTCCCCTCGGAATTTTAAGTTTCTAATTCCAAAAAGCAAAGGGGAAACGATATGAAAGTTTTGGGGCGTAAATTGTGCTATCTTGAGACATAATGTAAGTTTACTAGATCTAAAGACTGATATTGGTAGAGAGTACTTTTTATGCAAAATAGAATTGACGTTCGGGAGATGAGATAATCTTTGATAAAGATCTAAAATCTGTTTCTAGAAATGCTTAATGCTTCCCCCCCCCCCTCTTTACACACACACACACACACACCCGCACACACACACTTTTTTAAAAACGGGTTCTTCTAGCATGTTCATATTTACATTGCCAGGCAATATTTATAGAACAGAGATTCGTAATATTATCTTGTCCAAATAAGGTCACCTTACAATTACTTTCTATGGTTTTTGCATGTCGCATTTTGATGGACTATATCGATACGTGTATGTAAATCATCATACATCAGATAAATGTTGTTTTTTTTTCTTTTTTAATCTCAGGTTATGACTGTATGTATTCTCTCCCTTACCTGCACCTTTCTCACAGATGAACGGATGTTCTGAGCAACTGGCGTCATGTTGAGATATGGAAAGATTGCTGGCGTGGTAAGCTACACACCGCGAGCTCGTTGTTTGGGGTATCTGTACAAACATATGGTTAGAGAGAGGTACATAAACACATACATAAACTACAGGTTAAGCCAAACAAAACATCTAAGATCTTGTACTTACTCATAGTTATAAGCACATTCCTCCAATAGTACACCCTACCTAAGTAAAACGAATTTTAAACAAAAAGACTCATCATCTTCTTGTTTTAAGTCCTTTTGTTTTGCTAATTAAAAAAATAACTTTTGAAAGAAATTAGCCTTGAAAATATAACATCAAACCAATCATGTATTGATTGGATTCGAGAATATTTATGTACGCACAATTTTAAACTCGCTTGTTTATGTCATTAAAAAAGGCGTTGGGAGCTCAGTGTTAAGCGAATTAGGAAAGATGCTTTCACTGGTTTCAGTCCTATTATCAGCATCCCATTGAGGAGGATTGATCAAGTATCCAATGGAACAGATATATGAATGAATGCATGCATGAGTAACGGACATATGTAAGATAAGAGACCAGTTGAAAGAACAGATATCTTTTTTTTTTTAATGATTCAGTTCCTTTTAACCGTAATGAATGAAGCATTGATAACACCGCTATTACTACATCTTTTGGGGATCTCGGTGGCTCAGACGATAGCAAATTCGCCCTGAGATTTCAAGAGACCCTCATGTTGCGGTGCTCTGGCCTGAAGGAGGGTCTGAAAGTCTGAGGTCATCTCGTTTGGACTGGCTATACATTAAACAACCAAAAAATTATGGCTGCATTTTCATACATACCGCAGCATACGTATCCTCATCCACCCACGCCCCATTTGAGTAGGTGTATTTAGTAACGTTTGCCACAGCCCTAGCCAGCCCACCCAGCCAGAAAGCTGAGCATCAGAGGGAAAAAATTGATGAAGGTCACTTCATAGATTACACAAATCTTACCAAATGCGTAGGAGAAAATTTTTTCCATTGCATTATTAGGCAACTATGAACTTTGAAAAAAAAACAACAAGCAAGCAAACAAAGAAAATAAAGCAAAAAAAAAAAAAAGTTCCTCTATATCTTTTCACAGTTTGAAATTAAAGGGAGAGATGAAGAACAGCATGTTAGTATGTAATGAAAAGCCACAACCTCTCCATTTCATTTTTTTTTGTAATGAAAATTTAGAAAATAGAGTTTTTCCTGCTTAAATTAAGAATTGTATCAGAAAAGTTTAAATTTAGTTACGAGGAGATGGACCAGTTACAAAACCATCTTACTTCGACCCAAAAGTGATTGTGAGTCTTAAGTATCCACATATAATACTAAACCAGAAATTCATGAATGTATAGTTGATTTTAACCTTTTCATTTCAAGTAAAAACCGACAGGCAATCAACATAAACAAAATCAGTTATTTCCATACGCAGATACCGCCGAAAATCAAACGGCGCAGACATGAAAATTATCGATAAAAAGATTAGCAACTAGAAGATGACAAATCTTATTAACGAAGACAACAATCGCTATGCCGAATACAACGGTTTTGGTAATATAATCCATAACAGACTTATAATACTATTGAATTGGGGGCCATTAGGCTTTCATAAATACATTAATGACATAAAAATGCTAATCAGCAATAGACACTTACATTGGCAACAATGCCAAAACCATTTCTTCTGAGACAAGAGAAAAAAAAGACCAAACCAAGAATAGAAACAATATAAATCATGAGGATAAGGTGCGAAAGAACAACCAGGACAACAAACGAACAAAATTGGAAAAAAAAAAACAAAACAGTAGGAATAAATATCGTAACATGAGAACCGCCATCATCAGAGCTAACAGCTAATATAAAAGTAAAAAGAAAAATCCTTACCATGACTGGCTAACGATGGTGTCGCCTGGAGCCTTGCTTGAACCAGGACCTTCTCGTCTTCAGACTCAAACACTGCCAGGTAGGCGCCCATTGAGTTACACATATGCCCTGCCGAGGACGAAGGCTCCTGCATAGGTCTGTAACAACCAACTCCTATTTGTAACCAGGAATCTGGGCACTGGCCTAGGCGAGAGGTTAGGCAGGGAGGTAAAGGCAAGAACACTAAAGACCAGACTATTTTTACACGCACACTATCCTTCAGACACAGCAAATATTGCCAGATAACATTCTTCTTCAATCATTGATTTTTATACAAATATAAGTGGCTTCCAAGTTCACCTGTGCCCGTTTCCGACAATAACGAGTCCGGTGTAATCTTTACTGACTTCATGTTCCCCATTATTCCCCCTCACTTGGTAAAAATGAAGACATGTTATAAATTTTTCAAAGCAAGTCTTAGCACACAGGCTTGCTCAAAATATGGATGAAAACGATATTTGACCCAGGAAAGCCTATCACATGCACATAAAGATGTGTCAAATAGAGATGGAGACAATGACGTGTCACAAGAATCCCTTATAAAGAAAGAGGCAACGATTTCCCAAACATAGACTTAGATTGGCCTTTTCCAACATAAAGGTCTTAATTAGTCTCCTCACCCTTACGTAATATCTTGACAAAATAAAGTATTCTTATAAACGTATAGCAACGGATGACTATAGGCATCTCATAAGAGAATAAAAAAGGAAAAAACAAAAAACAAACAAACCTAAGAACACATACACATGAAACTAAACTTTTTTTGAAATACCCATTTGCAGCATTTAAAGCTGCACAGTTCTTTGCAACACTCTCCCCTTCTATCAGCGCCTATAATTATATCATGTCTATTTCCCAGCTACTGCACACACACACACACACACACACACACAGCAGTTCCATTTAAAAAAGTCTTACTTGCAGCATTCAGTTCTGCACAGTCCTGTGCGCCGCTTTCCCCCTGTATCAGCGCCTGGGTGACCAGACCGTCCAGGATCATGGCGTCACAGCTCTCACGCAATGGCTGACTCTGATCTGGGTTTGAAGCGACGGCGACGGAGAAGACAGCAAGATAGGCTACGTTACTATGTCAGTTTGATAGAGATTGTTTAAATACAGGACCGGGGAGAGGAACGGAAGGAAGACGTGAAAAATGTGATGATATAATTTTATGTATTACTACTACTACTACTACTACTACTACTACTACTACTACTACTACTACTACTAATAATAATAATAATAATAATGATAATAATAAACAAGTGGTCACAGTAGTAGTAGTAGTAGTAGTAGTAGTAGTAGTAGTAGTAGTAGTAGTAGTAGTAGTAGTAGTAGCAGCAGCAGCAGCAGCAGCAGTAGTAGTAGTAGTAGTAGTAGTAGTAGACGTAGTAGTAGTAGTAGTAGTTATAGTTGCATCAATCGCTTACATTTTGTAACAAAGAAGTATTCTCCTGACACGGATCCACACCACTGCAGAGGGTTGTACGCACAAGGCTTATCGCACAGCGACATCGATACCGCGTTAAAGGTAGGAGGATCTAGGAATAATGGCAAAAAATAGCTTTCCTAAAAAAAATAATCTATTATAAACCTATGATTTTAGAACTTAAGCTATCATTGCAGTCAGGAAAAAATCTAGCAGATGGGAAAAAAAGGAAAGAAATGGAAAATCTGAAGAAAAAAAAATGTATGAATTACTTAGTAAAT
>BLXT01001947.1:307502-318131 GCA_019648995.1 Plakobranchus ocellatus
TCTCTGGTGTATCGCGACAAACGGTATTGTGAAATATGCATCCTACCTTAAGTTTTATACAAATGTAATGTTTTAAAATAAATAAATAAATAAACAAAAAAAAACTAAACAAACAAATAATAGCATATCATACAAATCTACCTGAATTATTAAAAGTGTCAACACTTGCCAAATTTTAAAATAACATGTTAGCAAATAGTCCTTCTTTTTTTTTTTTTTCAACCACATCCGAAGAAACAATAGGAAAAAAGTGAAGATAAATTATTAGATGGTACATGAATCAGAGTCTATTCAGTTAGAAAATGTCAAATCCTTCTTGGCAGTGTGAAAAAAAAAGAGAGGACGTTTGTATTGAGAGAGAGAGAGAGAGAGATAGAGAGAGAGAGAGAGTGAGAGAGAGAGAGATAGAGAGAGAGACGGGCCAGCAGAGTATCAGAGACATACAGATAGAGATAGAGATAGACAGATAGACAGTCGAAGACAGATCAGCAGAGGAGAGAGACAAATAAGCCTGTGTGTGAGAGAAAGAGAGATAGGGAGAGAGTACCTGTGAGCTTGAGAGAGATAAAAGAAAACCAGCATCAGAGATCAAGACAGAAGAAGATAACGTAGAAGAGACGAACGAGGTAGAGAAGAGAAGAGACAAAAATACAAGGGTGTTCAAGAGATGAAATTTAATGTACGTTCCTTTGCACAAACATAAATCTTGCATGATATTCATTCAACCACCTAAAACCGAAGTTGCTTACAGACAAACTCCCACTGATGAAGCAGATGACATGAACTAAGTCGTAATAAATTTTTTCGGAAACCTGGAAGAATGTCTTATTCACCTAAATCATTAAAGCAGTAGCATTTGGTTCCATTGATGACTGAGTACATCATTGACTCGGCGCGGCATGTCTCGAAACACAAACCAATGGACATCCCCTCATGGTCCAGCTGTTCTGTACCCGGTGAGAACTGGCTGGTATCTGTGGTGTTCACACACCAGTTTTTGTCTGCAGACAGATGCGATAAGCTATGTGAGAGATGGCGAGCAACACTATTTATATATCATAATATTGGTGTACAACAAAGGTATGGGGCAAGAGGGCACCGAGAAAGAGTGGGAAATATAACAACAACAACAACAACAATAATAATAATAATAATAATAATAATAATAATAATAATAATAATAATAATAATAATAATAATAATAATAATAATAATCTTTATGTGCCTTGACTGGGACAGACATTGGTGATTATGTTTCTCCACTCAAAGCTATACTCAGATAACCTCACTAAGTCGACGTTACCCTTACTTAATGTCCATGACCTACGACTTTCAATAAAAGTTAACCTCTGTCTACCTCTACTACGTTTGTCTTCAATCTCCGACCAATGTTTGCTAAGTGTTCTTAACCTTTATTTCTGTAAATATGACCTAAAAACTGTAGTTGCCTCTGTCTTATGGTTTTAATTGGATATCTCTCAATATCAGCCTTTTTTAGTACAAATTCATTGGACTTTTTCTGTCCATGATATCTTCATCATTCTGCTGATAGACCACATATCTACTGCTTCTAGATTTCTCTCTATTTTTTTGTTGTTGTTTATTGTCCAACACTCAATACCTTACAAAAGTACCGACTATATATATATGCTTTCATTACCCTATATAAGTTTTTAAACCTATGTTTCTGTTTGTCAATATTTGTTTCCTTTTTTGGAATATATCTTTTACTTATTTCACGTGTGCATCTACCATCTGATGCCATCATGTAACCTAGATATTTGAATTGTGTGACCTTTTTTTTTTAAATTGTCCCCCTTTGTTGACGTGATTGCATTTTGGTTTACAGGATTTCTTTGAGATGTCTATGCATCCCATTTTCTTTGCATTTAAAGACAGGCCCATTCTTTTGCTCTCTAAAACTACAGTATTTAATAGGTTTTGGAGTTGTTCACCAGATTCTGATATGAAAAGTGTATTATCTGCACACTTGACATCAGTAAGATTATCTCCCATTTATTTTAAAGCCTAAAATATCTTCAAGATTCTTTAAGATTAGTTCCCTTTATAAGTTAAAAAGGTCAGGAGACATTACGCATCCCTGCTTCACACCTCTTTTGATGGATTTGAAATCAAAACACATAACTGGATTTTTGTAAAATAACTCATTTAAATGATTGTACTTTGAAGCTCATACTCTGTGGCTCCTGGTGCTTTAGCAGTACTGTACAAACAGATTTTTAAAGATCTTACGGAATTGTACCACTATCGCATATTGTGCATCAATACGTTTTGTTGTCAAATGTATTCCTAGATTACCTTATAATGTAATTATTTCTATTGGTATGTTATCTGGTCCTGTGGCGTTTCCGTTTTTCATTTCTTTATTGCTGCCTCTATCGCTTCTTAAGGATAGTCAAACCTTTTATGTTGCTCTCGATATCAGGTGTTTTTGCGCCTATAGCCTTTGAAAAGATCTTCAACAGACTCTAATTATCTGTTCAACATTACCTTCTTTTCCATCAATATTATTCCATCTTTTGATTTGATGCAGCCAGGGCTACTACATTTGGTTTTCCTACCACTGATGTCTTTAATTTTAGCATGCATAAATTGTCTGTCTACATTTATTTTTTCCTCAATTTCCGGGCATCGTGAAATAATCCATTTTTCCTTGCTGAATTGCAGTTTCTCTTATTTTTTTGCTTTTGTTTTTGTTTAGGTCTTTGTATTTGGCTTCTAATTGTTTTATTTACTCTTTTCTTTCACCCTTTGAGAACGTTTTTCTCTATGACTTCATTAAATGAACTGTTCATTTCTGAGCATAGTTCTTCTATTTCTGAGATGATGTTTAAAGTCTCATATTTGTTATGCATAGCTTAGCAATTTTGTCTCTTAGGTTTTCATTACATTTTAGTAAATCCATTTGGAATTCACAATTAGCCTTGTTTTTTTTTTTTTTTTAATTTCTTAAGTTTTTATCTGAAATTAACACATGAATGAAATATACTCTGAACAACAGTCGGCTCCCGGCAATAATTCTGGTGTTTTGACAACGTTTCGAAATCGTCTCTGAATGAGAATATAATCTATTTTGTTTTTACTTCTATCACTGGGGCTCTTCCAAGTCTACTGTCATCTAGGATGGTTTTGATGCCAAGTATTTGTGATGTTAAAATCATTGAGATGGCACCATTCAATTAACCTACTTCCAAGCTCATTTACAGTCCCTATGCAAATTAGTCCCAACATCATCTTTTATCCTTTCATCCCATATTTTTGCATGGAAATCTTAAAATTTTAGATAGCCCTTTCTTTTTCTATATCGCCATAATACTTTTCTACTTCGACATCTTCATTTTCAGATATTGGTGCATATACTTGAACAATTCCCAGATTAATGCTTTTGCTACCAGTTTAGCTACAACTACTCTGAACACAATCTTTCCAGAGCTTTTGGTTTTGTTACATCGAATAAAATACCAACGCCTCTTTAATGTTTATGTCCCCCTGAGTAAATTAGAGTTTTACTACCTATTTTCATGGAACCTGTTCCTTTCCATCTTACTTCCATCTTACTCTTAGGATATTTAATTTTATTTATTTATTTTTTTAATAACGTTTTCTAACTGTCCTTTTTGGTGCAGTGTAAGCACATTCCATGTTGCTATTTTTGATGTTTGTTTGATCATAATTTTACGAGCGAACGCTGGACGACGACCTGGAGCGTCCTGCTGCAAATGGCTATCATTGGCGGATTGGATTGAAATAACAAACCCAACGTCCTCCTTAAAATTGTTAACTCATTACTGTTTTGATGTGATATATACAGGTCAGACTTGTAAGTAGCTTTCAACAAGTATTAAGCTGCATTTTCCTCATTCAAGTGTCCTAAGTTTTTAATAAAGACTTCATGTGTTCATGTCAATTTAAGCTATAATTCACAAGTAAAAATCTGAAGCTGAATCAAGTACTAAAGTTGAAACTGTATAGAGCTCATTTACTGTGCCTAGATCGAAATTAGATCTATCAACATGGTCCAGATATGCACATTTAATATTTTAAGTTGGATTAAAGTTGACCACTTTTGGTGGTGTGTATTTCTGTTTGGTGAATTGTAATTCGCTGCTTTCTTATACTTCCAATGACCCAATCAAACATCTTTTGGTGGTAAATCTAATAAAGTATTACGTATCTAATAAGCATAATGATACAGTTTCAATGAGAATCACTTGTGAAATAATCCGCTCGAATTGTGATATTTGTTCCCTATGCTTGTTTAAATGAGATTTGTATCGTAGTTTACAGTGCGCTATAAGACATAGTTCTTTATTTCTTGAACCCTAGTTCTGCCTAATGGTATTACAATGCTCTTAATGGGCCTGAAGTGAATAAAAGTGCATTTACTTACCGACTGCTATGAGTGAACTATATGGTGTGCCAATATTAAATTCTAAGGCTTTTATGATGTAACTCTAGTCATTTTATTCGTGCGGTTTAGGTTACAATGAATCACTTACTTAGCCTATTATTCTGAAAAGGATTTTTTTAGAATAAACTCGAGGATTGACAAATACTATTGTTTTCTCCACAGCGTATGTACGCTTCTCCATCTAACTCTATTTATAACACTACTGATGTGCGAAGTGCCACATGTGTAAGATCGAGGACTTACAGATTTTATTCCTTTGACATTGTCATGAATAAAAATTAAAGGACGCCGAGATTTCAAATAGTCTTAACTATCTGGTGGAGTCGATTGTTCTAAATATATAGTTTGCATACAATGAGCATTATTCTTTAAGTCGTGTGGTCTTGTTAGGGGAAATTATAAAAATAGCATAGGCATATTACATAAGGACTCTAGACTAATCTAGCCAAACGACCTTTAAAAACAAAATATTAATGATACTACTATTACGACTGCTTACTATTACTACTACTGCTAGTACTACTGCTTACTATCACTACTACTACTACTACTACTACTACTACTACTACTACTACTACTACTACTTCTATTAATAGTAATAATAATAATAATAATAATAATAATAATAATAATAATAATAATAATAATAATAATAATAACAATAATAATAATAATAATAATAATCACCACATCGTGCTATCCCAGTGATTTTTTTTTTAAATTTTTTTTTTATCCTAGTGTTTGCGGCAGGATGTCATTTACGTTAGGAAAGACTTGATCATAAAAATTCGAATCCTACTGTTGCTTACCACTTTTTTCACACACTGCATTTTTTAACGCTGTGCAAGGAAAGTTCACCAAGTGTGATGTTTGATAGAATCCACATCGGCGGTAACCATTCACCACAAGCGGGTAGCCAGATTTGAAGGGTCTATGGACATGGAGGGGTGGGGGTTGGCCAAAGTGGGCTGAACCAGAATTAACTAATTTACGTTTTAAAAGCTCGACACAGAATTATGGTCTGCCGAAAGAATCTTTCCAGTATAGTAATATGTGTAATACGCCAAATATATCTGTTTTGTTGTCTTTGAGGTAAGACAATTTTAAAACAAAAAAAGTCCAAGAAAAACATGCCGCTTTATTAACTTTCTCATAATTTCTTTAGTCTAATATTTTCTTCATATCCACTTCTAACAGCTATGGAAGCGAAACAAGCTTTAAATCCAGTTGACACATTGTCTCTGCATTTCAATCTATCCATTACTCCTCCTTTATTCTTTGCTCGGTAGAGGCACAGTAGCTAGCGATTCTGCACTGAGATTCGCAAAGACTTTTGAATTGCCCAAGCCTAATTCGGGTTCGGACTAACATTCTGATAGTAGCCTGTGTTCTACGAACTGAAAGCACAAAATCACACTCATTTACATGCTCCTCTGTTCACCCTCATTTTCTCCTCTAAGAGGTGTAGAAGAAAAATAATCATTTAAGCTATTAAAGGGGAATCACATATCTTATGCCTCAGGCGTTTACACTAACACAACCAGAGTAAAATTGTCCCCCATTGGCTGTAACCATGACGATATATACGATTGGTAACCGTGGGTCATGTGAAGGAAACAACAGGCTCCCAACTCAGATTATATTAAACAACAGATGTGTGGTCGAAATATAATGGGACGTCGACTCGGAACGAAATGGAAGAAAATAGGAACAGTACAATTGCAAGAAACAGAGCCTTCCCTAACTCATATTTTTTGCTCTATCTGCGGTGCCAGATTTGCAGCCTTATGAAGCAGCATATCATTATCCCTTGAAATAGACTGTGGAGATCTGAATAATCCTACGATAACCATTATATATTCTTAAATACCTTTACGAGCGAAATTTTAAGATGCTATTTATGCTCTCTCTAAGTATTTGAAAGTTAGCTCGGAAGAAGTGAAACGTCGTTTCTGAATGTGATTTTTTTAAGTAAATTTTTTGACGGACAAGCATATACTCCTTTCTTAGTGCTCTAAGAAACTGTAGTTTTTCTAGTACTTGAAGCTCAAAGGACTGAATTCATCCTTCGATAATTTCTCCTATTTCACTTTCAAGGATTTCATCTGTCTTACTGCCTGTGAACATTCAATCAAGGACATTTTCTTCATTAAGATCTCAGACACTTTGTGAAAGTGCCAACAAGCAATTTTACAGAATAAAATATTTAATGTCTGCTCCTATGACCTTATTTTGTATCTGATCCATGTAGTACTTGTTAGATTTCTCGAACAGTACAGCAAATAAACTTTCTTATCCCCTCGGTAGTCAAACCTATTTAATAGATTCCCAATTTATTCTGATAATGTATGATCCCATATAATATTCGTATGCATATGAATATATCTAAATATATACATTTAACATCTACAGACACCGAAAACCTCTTATCATGCAGACTATTGCTTTTCCTTTACTCCGTGCCGCGTAACGTCTCTTTGTATGGCAATATTTTCCCTAACCTAGTAGACAAGCGTAAAAAAAAAAAAAATAAGAGACTTTTTTGTATCATGACTAAATATAAATAAATATAAATAAATCAACTTTATCAAGATTTGAACAACTAGATCTAGCTAGAGGCCAGGTCTATCCACTATTGCTTCTGGATGCAAATTTATGATGTAGATGCGGCCCCTTCACAAATCACGTGACAAGGTACCCTAGATCCGTTGTGAGTTGCCAATCACAATCACAGTCTTTGTTCATAATTATGAAAGAAGTGGCTAAAATTTATCGCCAATTTTGTGCATGTTAAATAGAGCCAAAACATCATGCTATAATTGAACGTGAAGAGAAATATGTGTGTCTGTAGTTATTTCGTTCCTGTTACTCTCTATTTCCAACTTCCAATATTTGTATAAGTGAACATTTCTTGCCTTTCCTCTTACCCTTAGACATTCAAACAATATTTGACTTCTTTCACCTGTATGTGAAGGCAGTTTCGTCAGCCCACTCGTAACTGAAGGTATCATGAGTGTCGTAAAGCCCTAAGTAAAAATAGTCGTTCACATGGTGCATCGCTGTAAAAGATAGACACAATCTCACAATAAAAAAAGAGTTAGAGATCAATCCATCCTATTATTTTCATACAGACTACATTAAAGGAATACAAATAGCAACTCAAACTTAATTGAATTTATTAAACCAAACAAAAACAAAAGATAACAAGAAAACGTTCAAAATATAACTTGATTGGAAAACTTAAGCTATTTCTTTTTTTTTTTTTTTCTTTATATTCATTGATTTGGTTTTATAGTTTGACTTTTCTTCTCGTTCCTTTTCAGCGTTTTTTCTTTCCCTAACCTGTTTTTGAGATTTCACATTAAATGAATTTGTTTAAGAATATAAAATGGACATCTTTTTTTTTTTTTGTAATATAAGAATTTATCCCTCGCAACAACTGAAACAAAAGCAAAAAAAAACAAAAAAAAACACGTTTGCAACATCCATTTTGGTTGTAAGCAACTTTGTATAAAACTAAACTTTACAATTCCTGCTTTCTCCGATTGAGGTTAATAATGAGAACACTAATAGGAAAAAAACAATCATCTCTCCTTAAAAAGGACACGAGATCAAAACCTCAGTCTGAGCACGGGGAGAATGAGTACCACGATCAACACGCAATTCTGTATATGCTTAGTTCTAAGCTCGGCTGTTCAAAGCACGATCTGCGTGTAACAAGATAGGCTAAAATTACCACAGGGATATGGGAATATAATACAAAGACTATAAGTAGTTATCTCGTCACTGCTCTTAGGCACCGGCTTAAAAGAAACAAACCTAGGCCGTAAATTTGCTAGCCCTAATTTAGATCTTGTTGGACTCTTTTGGAGTTAAAAAAATATACACCCTTATTGCCAGAGAATCTTTTATGGACATAGAATAATATGGTTCTCCTAGAAGCCGGAGACGTGGCACTGCTAGCGGATGCCTTAAGGAGGGTGGAGAAAGTGTGGCCTGCGGTCCAGTGGCTGTTTTTTCATGTCGGAATGATCGACAAAGAAGTAGCTGATACGTTGGTTAGAGAGATAGTTCCAGCCACAGCTACGAAAACCATCAAGTCTATCCGATAAGTGAAGCGGTCTTGCGACGTGAAGCGATAGAACTCTGGAACGCCGCTCAGACTGCTTCGGGTAAAGGATTCTCCCAACTGTATGAATGACAATATCTTCAATATCCAGGTAGAAGCGAGGAAGTATAAATTGTTCGTGCAGGAACGTAACAACGCTATTTTTTTCAGACCGGGTGCGTCGTGGTTGGTCTTCCACTAAACTGTGTTGTCTGTATGGGAGAGGAGACGCTGAAGTTACCGCATTATCGGCTGCTCAGCCCCTTATCAAAATTCTCTCGACAAAGAATAAGGCAGAATGAGTGCGGCAGCAAACATTTTGCGCGCAGTCTTCCGGAGGAGCTTTTCAGTGAGTACGAGACCAGGTTCCGGCGCTTACTTTCAAATTTCAGCGGTTTCCGCCAGCCCGAAGAAATAGAGCAACACTATACGTGCCGTACGGGTATTCAGAAAACTACCTGCAGATTCTTCTAGAATAGCTTATGTCTAACATCTAGCGATTCTCCTCTTCTGCCTTCCTCACACACACACACACACACACACACACACACACACACTCTCTCTCTCTCTCTCTCTCTCTCTCTCTCTCTCTCTCTCTCTCTTTCTTTCTTTCTTTCTCTGCCTGGCTCTGCTTTCGCTGGCTGCCTTTAGCTGTATTTATTAGTACATCATATATGAATTGAATAAACATGTTTTTCACACTCACAGTTGTCCACCGTTCTCAAAAAGCTCCATTCCTCTTGACTGCCCACACTGACCAAAAGACTGTCACGGTCTCTGCATGCCTTCGCGTGCTCATGGATGTTGGAAGACTCCTCCAGGTAGTGGTAGCAATGACCTCCAAAGGCTATCCAGTTTTGATCACAGGAGGTGGAGCCATCTGGACATAACGAGATATAAATAGCTGTAAGGTAAAATGACTCCCATGCCTGATCCAAGCATCTGGGAAACAGGCCTAGGTCTGATTGTGTACACAATTTTGATGTTGTTTGTTAGTGCTGTCCTCGCTGCCTTTATTATCTCTCAGTCGTAGCAACCCATCAGTGTTATGAGAAATTATCGCGGCCCGAACTAAGACTCGATCCATATACCTCTCCTAAGGAAGGCAACTGCCTTACCATACATGAGCCACCGCTCCAAGATTTTATATATTCATAGGATGGAATAAAGACCTAGGCCTGAACATAGAAATACATCAATGGGTGTGTCTTACCCCTTCTCTCATTCACAAGTTTATTTGAATCATTTTCCAGTAATTAACTGTCTATATCAAGGCACTTCGTTTTCTTCCTTTTACACTTCTTCTTCGGTGAATAACCTTTTTTCATAATAATAATAATAATAATAATAATAATAATAATAATAATAATAATAATAATAATAATCTCAATTTCATCATCATCAAGATCATCATCATCATTGTCATGATACACGGCCTCCGTAACCATTTGGTTCGCGAATCATTTGGAGTTAAATAATTTCATATTTAGATCAAAGGGTTAAAATGAAAGAACAAAAACAAAACAAAAGAAATTTGCCGTGAAGATTCCCTGCGTTGTTTATTCATAACTTTTATTTTAATGTTGTGAGGTAGGTGAGGTTGGCGTAGGGAGGAACACGTGCAAAGTGACAGTGAGGCTCGAAGCTCAACGATGAGTAGCAGCCGGTTGGTGATTGTTAAACGCTTAGGTAGCGTTTTAGCTTCAGTTGCAGTTCCAAGCGCCTTTACGGAAAGGTCTCCAAGTTATTGGATCATAGACAGCTGGTAATCGGGGGCAGTCCAGGAGCGGACTGAAAATAAACCACCTTTAAAAGGCAGTCCTGGAACGGGCTGGAAACAAATTACGTTTTAAAAGAGTCCTGGGGTGGACTGGAATTTGTACTCGTCCCTAAGTACCGTCCTTGAACGGATTAGAAATTTAATCGTACCTAGAAGGGAGGGGATTGAGCTTTAATATAATGCATTAAATCATCGTATGTGAAAAATAAATGGGGCTTGACCCAAAAAGAGTTTGCAGCAGTCGTCTGTTCTTACTAAGCATATTGCTCTCATTTCGTTTACATGTTTAACTCCACGTCGACCTTCTCA
>BLXT01001947.1:549898-563974 GCA_019648995.1 Plakobranchus ocellatus
AGTTACGAAAAAAAATAGAAATAACAAAGGTGCAGATAAATGGCGTCATTAGTGTCAGATATAACAGGTCTGAGACTGAAAGCGAAAGTAGCAAGATCGTCACACTGTCTTTGACACCAGCCTTCAGAAAAACAGCAATGTTTGTCATGTTAGCAAGTAGACCAAAGAGAAAAATGACAGGCCAAGTAGGCATTAACACATTATAGGTCCAGACTCTTTCTTTTATAAACGGCCTTGTGGTTGAAAGAAATAGCGTCTCGTTAGAGCTTGAAATATTCGTAACAATCATATTCAAAGCTTTACAAAGCCTTTTTTTTTTTTTTTTTTCGAAAAAGAGAAATGCTTATAGAGTTTTACTGCTTAACAGATATATTATTTCCACTTTGATTACGGAAAAGACTGACTGGTGTGCAGGTTGAAAGAGTCAAGATTATTTTAAAGAATTAGCGACCAGCGTTGTGGTAAATTCAGTATTCTGAGCATGTAACAATCACAATATATAATTTCATACGGATTGCCACGGTAAGTAATAATTAGGCACGTAACCGAATCCAATTAGCCTGGGCATGCTTTGCCTTGGTTGCAAACATAATTATTCCAATATGAATCGTTATATTTAAATAGTGATTTTGACTTTCGAAGTCGGCAATGCTATGATTTAATTATGCTTATTTGCAGTTGTTCAAGCAAACAAAGGTAATAATTTTTTAACATACGACAAAAAAAGTTTGTGCTTAATTTCATTATCTTCTCTCTGAAAAGTTTAGTTTGATTTACTTTAATTCCAAGAACCAAAATGTCAGGTTTTTAATTAAATCTTATCTACACGTAGAGATGACGGATTTTATTTATTAACAGACTTTTTAATAACATACGTTATTAAAGCTACGTTTGTTTCTCTGCTAGCTCCATTACAATAAAGAAATTTTTTATTGATCTTCATTATTTTCATAAATTAATTAGAAGAAAACTAGTAAAACTAAACATTAAATGAATACTTACAAAATTAAACGTTATGTACAACTGATCCGTACTACATTGCTACAGAAAGATCGATTTGGATTCTATTTGAACAGTTGTCAACGTGTAAATGAGCTTGTTATCACACCAATATTCGTCATTAGAACAATTATGGAATTGAAAGAATGACTTTTGCAAGACATAAATCTCGAAAATTTGTCCTCAGTGCCTTTATTGGTCGATTACAACGAGCAGTAAAATTTAGAAGTTTGAATGGCTGTCTGCTTTCATTGATCATATCAGTCCTCCTAGTGAGTGGAAGATTAGTTCACTGAAGCGAATTTCTAATAACTGAGGTTCTAAAAGGTATGGATGGATTATTATTATATTTTTTTTAAGAAAAGGGGGTGGGTGTAAAGGCATTCCAAAATGAGGTAGATCTGTTATATGAATAATCAGTACTATATTGGCGTATGAGACAGAAATCATAAATAAGAATTATCCTGCAGAGGTAATTAAACCTCATGGCTACTTTAAGATCGAGATTTACATATCATTTTTTACTTGAACTTGGTGTAGTCCAATCAAATTGTTGGCTCGGATAAAGTGTTCTTGATCGTTGCTTTTAATTCTCACGTTAAGGAAGCATTGATATACTCTTCACGTCACGCTCTCACGGGCGCATTGTAGAATTTAAAGAAAACATGAAACGATTCAGGACTCGCATGTTGTAGATATTCCCAAAGGTATTGGATTATTTTAAAATATTTGTTATTGTCTTTTAAGTGGCGTTAAATGAATAGAATTAGCTTGATGTTCTCCTGAAAATAAAACTTAAACGTTTTCAATTGTGTATGAAACCTTACACACTAGACTGAGCGCCTCGAATCTTTGTGCTACAACTAGGCTAACTCATCCGCTTCTGCTAGATACTGTTCCTAATCTTGCGCTGTATATTATCAGATTGTTAAGGCGCTTTTTCGCTTGAAATTTAGATGGACTGACGGTGAAACAAGTTTTTATTTTTAATTGGAGGAGCAATGTTGACAGACTCTGTTTAAGCTTGTCATCTGCTCATGTTATTTAAATTGCTTCCTTAGCTCATAATTTTACTCATATCTCTCCAAAGATGTGATCAGTAAGAGTAAGATCATCTATTGAATATCAATGTCGTCAACATATTTGAACATCGTTTTGAAAAAGTCGTTATAGGGGTGGTTCCTAAAGAATTTTTCTAAATTATTGATAGCTGACGAATTTAGGGCCAATTTGACAAAACAAAAATGGACAAAATTGTTCTTGTTTTGGCAACGCAATCTAAAAACAGGTATTTTATGTACCAAACTTAATTGTTTTCCTTTCACCAGTTTGGAAAGCTTCCTAAATTTTAGTCACTTTTTTTAAAAGTGTTGCCAAAGTGTTTTTTAGGCCTAACTTTTGTCTGAGAAACAATTTGTTCACACCTGACATTATGATCTAAATTGTCCAAGCTAAGATGCAGTAAAACTCAAAATTAAAAATATTCTTAAATTTAATCTCATTCTTTAAAGACCAGCTTAGACACTCGATTTGCGCAATAGGATAAATTATGATGTGTCTAAGCAACGAATCCAAAGACAAGTAGAGAACATTTTTTTTTCGGATTAGTGAATTGAGGTTTTTTAAATTTTTTTTATATTTTTCTATGCTGTTGACTGGAACGAAACTGAACTTCGAAGCTAAAACTCTTTGTAGCGTTTTATATTACACTCCAACTGCTTCGAATTATTTGTTTTTTTGCTTTAGATATATTTGCATTCAGAGTTTTAATTTAAATGTCTAGCCATAACTAGCGATTTCGCAGTTTGAAAAAAATAGATTTATTCACTACATCTTGCCACTATTTTTTCGATGACCATAATATTAGTAGTCTAAAATAAATCGTGGGACCGAAAAAAGAGATTGTTTGATGAGTAAGATTATTGCATGGTAAAATGTTAAAAAGCAAATCTTCACACGCCCTAGTTTCTCACACACAAACTTTCTGCTTCCTTTTTGGGTCCAATATAAAATTTAGTCCTGAAAGAAAGGAACTGTTGAATATATTCAAATATATTTAACAATTTTATTTTGAGATGTGTATCTGTCATAATGTTATAAAAATAGCTTTGTTGGCTACCGTGTTCCACGAATGACAAACTTACATCTAAGGGGTGAAACGATGTATGGACGATGTATTAAAAGCGATACAGTTGGTGTTAGTTATCAAGTTTGGTGTTAGGTGTCCCAGATCTTAAAAAGGTTTGCATTTTTATGTTCTTCTGGGGCCAAACCAGTAATATCTATTAAATTAAGAAATTCTGGAGAGAAGTGTCATGCAGTCTCCTCTTCATTACTAACAGATAAAAGGGCCATTGCACGTACAATGATACCTTGGAGTCATTTTTGAAAATTGATTAAACTGAAACCCAATTTTCCCAAGCTAAAGTATTTTGATTGCAGTAATATTTTCTGTAAGAGATTTTTTCCCTCTGTGATCATGTGACTTGTCAGCTATTTTGAAAATAAGCTGACGTAGAGAAAGGAAAATGCAAATAAATTGAAATCTAGCGTTTGGCGTTTTTTTGTCCCATCGGACAAATTCGGATTTTATGCCCTGAGAGCTTTAAAAATAGCAATATATAACTTTTTTGTTTTATTAAAAAAAACTCACATTATTCCTACTTTGTAATGTAAAAAATACTGTCAGTTGTATCAAATCAGAGAAATTTGAACTTGTTGTAGGTATGTAAAATCTGAGTGACTTTTTCTGTCCCATCAGTTACCGACCTTAACTAGGGTCGAAAAAAACTGTTACGCAATCAAATTTAATAATAATAATGTTTTGAGACATCTCTCACTATTTTTCTTTGTGTTGAATTTGGCAGAAGCGATTTTTGTCATCTCTGTGATTGTTTTTTTTTTCACTCAAACCATGCTCTGATTGTCCCATCAGTTACCATGGAATGACCCAAAAGTCGTTTAACCTGAGATTTTGCAGCTGCGCCTGAAATCCCGAAGCGAACTGATAGGCACGGAAAAAAACCAAAAATCAAAAGACTATGAAACTGTGCTAAGTGTACTGAGTGTCTACCTAATACGACTTATCGGTATGGCAAATGTGTCGGTGTGAAAATTTTATTTGTACAGGGACAGAAAGTCAAGGTTAGGCGATATAAGCCGGCCGTTTCTTTTGCTTAACGCTGGAGTAAGGGAATGTGCCAACTGATCCTATATAACCAAAGAATACATGTAGAAAAAAAAATGCATATTTGCATTCAGCGAACCGAAAATGAAAAAGTAATAGCGGCAAAATTTCGATTTTCAGAAGATCAAACGACTTTTACAGCATTTAAAATTGTTTGAATATTATTAATTATTTATTTTCTAATCTGTTCCGCGGGATCGATACGAATGAGTTTACCGTATTTACCATTTCATTGTTTGCTGTCTATTCAGTGACTGATTAGTACTCACGAATTCCCGTTCGCCACTGTCTCCTTCCCTTTAAAGTACACTTACCCCTAATTTTACTTTTTTTTTCTTTAGATCTTAACCAAATCGTGATATGTGGTGTAGTCTGATTTTAGATGATTTTTAAGATATTTTTTTTCTTTTCTTTTTTAAACGACACGACTGCTTTAATTTTGATTTGAAATTCGATACCCCTTTACTTACTTCCCTTTAGCTGACGTCACTCGCGACAAATATCCTAACGTGCCCTATCAAAAGTGTATTAAAAGTCCGTTTTACAAATGCAAAAACATGGCAGAAAATTTTTTTTTCAGGAACTTTTTATGAATCTTTCTATTTCAAAATGTATAGAATTACAATTTTAAGAACCTCAACAAGTCAAGGAATTTATAATTATATGGAAAAATCAGATTAAACTACGCAAAGTGATGGATTGTTATGAATCGGCTATAAGCGGAGCACCGCTTCCTTTGTTAGTAACGATGCCCTAGTGATAAACAATAAACTAAAATGCCGAAACGAATTGAGAATTACCCCAATGTAACCTGTCCTAGATTCATTATCATTTCATTTTAGGAATTAATTTCAACAATTATCTTGTAGGAGCATAATTTTGACAATTGAGTACTAATATAGCTTGAATTGATAACGGTTGAAGCTTGCCAATCGGATGCGGGAGGTCGCGTTCCTGTCTGTGAACCTACATGATGTCTAGATCTAGGCCCATCAAAATGCAGCCGTGCGGTCACAATAAATACTAGTCTAAATGTAAATCTAGTCGTGTGTGTTGATTATTTTGTCGTGAATTTCGTTGTGACATAGCTGGGTCTAATTCAAAAGACAGTTTCTTCGCTTTCAATATTATCGATAATATTTCACAACTTAGTTCCATAACACAGTCTAAAACACAAACATCCTTAAAAGGCAGGGCAGAAGAGCACATTTTATTATTTCAAGTATTGTAAACACTGACTAAGTTCATGGCCGTAATAATTATTGGTAAGGGTATTAGTATTACTCTTTTTATTAAAAAGAAAGTATGTATTCGTCGTAGTAGTTGTAGTAGTAGTAAGAGTGGCGGTTGTTGTAGCTATAGTGTTCCTAATGTTATTGATATCAGCAGTAGTGTAGTGGTAGTAGTAGTAGGAGGAGGAGGAGGAGGAAGAGGAGGAATACAAGTAGTTGCAATAGCAGTAGTAGCAGTAGTAATATATTAAACCTACTTCGTTGCAATTTTTTATAATAAACACTACATATCAGAGGCAGCCTGATATATATAATAATAATTAGCGTAACCCAGATGGGCAGGACACATTGCTAGAGAAAAAGATGATAGATGGACTAAAAGATGCACAGAGTGGCAACCAAGATCAGGAAGAAGAGACAGGGACAGACCGGAAGCAAGATGGATGGATGACATCAGGAGAGCAGCAGGTCCACAGTGGCAGAGGAAGGCACAAGATCGGAGGAAATGGAAGACATCTGCAGAGGGCTACATCCTGCAGTGGATGGACAAAGCCTCTAAGTAACCAAGTAACCAAGTAACCAAGTAACCCAGACTCTAGTGCCCTGGGTGGAGAAAGTAAGCCTAGATAAACAATTCATGATATTCTTATCTAGTCCTCTTATTTTCATAGCAACAGCAATATTTATTAATGGATGTTGTTTTAAATACCAGTACCCAAATCTTACCTAAAGTTATACAATGGGTTTGCCTTTTAATTTTCAATTTCTTGCAAAATTATTTGAAGCCTATAGCTCTGTGCCAATGAAATTTGTAGTAAAGCCTAATTTTTCTGACGAACATGCCAAATATCCCAATTCCAATTGTTTTTCACGAGCAATGCAGATGACTGAATACGTGTTAATTTATAGGAAAATTAATGCTGACTTCATCAATAACATTTGCCCAATACTGAAGATATTAGGTGACAAACTAAAATCAAGCATAGCCATACATATATACAGTGAAATCTTGTAAATGAAAATGTGTATACGCCACAAAAAACAATTAAGACAAAAACAATGTGTTCTGATAAATCTTTTTTTGGACGAATTGCGGCATTTTTTTTCGGGCTGAACGAAAACAAACTGTACGTGCGTATTTAGAGTAGATAGTCTTTTAAATTTTAAAAACAAAATTTGCAGTGCAAGGAATAGTTTTTGATTTGGACACAAGAAGCTGTTTAAAAAAAAAAAAAAAAGTGTGTTAACTATTCTGAGACGGCTGAAAATAGATTCATCTCCAGACTTGGTCGCTATGCAATAAAGTAGACTTCCCAGATCGACTGTTTAGCGCTGACTGTAATCAGACTGGAATCAGGACTTGGCTGTGTACATATGAACACACACACACACACAACTGAGATTCCAAGGTAACAAATGCCACAAGTTTTGGAGCTATTGTAAATGTAAATTTGTCTGACCTAGACACTTTATTTTTTCCTGGGTGGAACTGACAGCTCTTTTTTCATCCTTTGAAGAGCTAAAAAGAGTAGGCAATCCCTCAAAAGAACAAATTAAAAACATATCAAGCGAGAGAGAGAGAGAGAGAGAGAGAGAGAGAGAGAGAGAGAGAAAGGTAAACAGATAGACATACAGCTAGATAGATAAACACCCACACAGATTAGATGTGTAAAATAACTGTAATGCAAATATTGATAAACTTAATTGGACGAAGAATTACCGAAACCCATGTTATCTGTAATATAAGAAAGCTTGTTATCATAGCAAACATGGTTCAGATGAAATAAAAAAATATTCAATGAAATGGAATCCTTGGCACGACATTCTCTTTTTTTTTTTCCAAATGACTTAGGTATTGTCGTCTGCCTATGTTTTGTCACACACGTTTTAGTAAAATACATGTTCTTTTTTCACGGGATCTAAAAATATCATTTAGTTTTTAATTGAAACTTTAAAAACTTTAACACAGCTCTAGTGCCTAAGACATCATGCGGTAGAACTGTCCTTATCTTAATCAGCAACAGCTTAGTCTTTCGGTTGTGTTGGGAAAGCTTTATGCTTGTGAAAATTATTGCTTGTATAGAATGGTAATTTAAAATATAAAGTTTACATTGACAATGTATTTACTGCAGATTAATTTTCTATCATTCTCGCTGTTGACAGTGGCAGCTATGTGGCTCACAGCTTTCGGCGCTGGTGCTGATGATGGTGATGATATTGATGAAGCGCCTGTCCACCATATTTTGGATGTCCTTGCTGTTGTGGACAAGCCAATGTTAGACTACTGGATTGAAGCACCTGGTGCAGGCTCAAGAGAAAAAGTCATTGAAGAAATCAAAAGTTTGTTTTTCGAGATTAACTTTGTGTTTCAGAGTTTACGTGAGTTTAACCTTAACGTGGAGATTCGCCTTGAGGATATTGTGTTTCCCAACTCCTCCATTGTGCCCGTGGTCAAAGTGGAAAATAACGTGGTCGATAGCATCACGGCCGGGATGTCCTTTGCTCGATATTTAAATCAACATCGCTACACGTACGACCATGCAATGTACATAACAAAGTATGACTTGCACGGATATGGCGTCAAAGATACTAAAGGTGTTGGCAAAGTAAACTCTGCGTGTAAGAATTTCTCAATATCCCGAATTGAGGGACGTCGGGATTACAACACAGTCCGCATAGCTGCTCACGAGCTGGGCCACTGTCTTGGCGCCAACCACGATAACGTGAAGGACTCCAAATGTAAAGGCAAATACATTATGTCTACAGGTGTGAAACCCGCAGGTGATCCTAAATTTTGGTATTTCAGCAAGTGCACGGCGACTGCTATTAAGAAATACATCAAGTCGCTGGGAAAGAACAACTGTCTTGAGCGATCCAACAACCCATCTATTATCTCCAAACGCATGGGAGAATTAGTGGACAAGGACGATATGTGCAGGCGGCTCTACGGCAGTAAGGTTTCTCCATTCTACGCTTCTGGTGACAAACTGTGCTACAAGTTGCGCTGTTTATCACAGCAACCAGTAGAACCTTGTGTTACGCCTGAAGGAGTTAAATGCGCTCAAAATAAGAAATGTTTTATGGGCCATTGTGTTTAGCTGACCATGATCATGGTGTAAAAGTGGAACTAGAGAAATTATTGTCTTTTTCCTATTGATGTTGTTTCTTATTATTTCTTTGAGATATTAGCGTTAAATTTAAATGATATAATCATTATAACGAATTTGGATATTAAGAAAAGCCAGGAGAGTGTGGAGTACTTACTTTGAGTTATACTTTATTGAAATATTGATCTCGAAACTGTTCCAACCGTTTAATTTTCTTTATAGGGAAATAGACTTTTTCGATTCCGTGCTAAAAGAAAATTGAATATTCGTGAATTGTTTCACTGGTACTAACCTTTTGTGGTCATTGAAACGGTTTAGATTCGCATTTTCCGATACTTGCCGCTTTAAGTTCTTTCTTAACCTAGCAGCGGTATTAGCAACAACATCATCGTAGGAGGCGATTTGCAGAATTGATGATGACAGAATTTTTTATATAAACTTATCCTTGCTTTTGGTCACTACTCGAGCACAAAAAGAAAAAAACAAATGTATATGTATGGTATTTATTTCTGAATCGAAAATTACACTATCATTTGTCTGTCAAAATTGTGTCTCTGTCTTATTTCACTTCACATTTGTAAGCATTTCAAATTGATACTTGAATGTATGGTAACAACTTGGTGTCTTACATTAATAAATGTTTCCATATTATTTTTTGTGTCTGCTTTTTGTGCAGATAAATGGCGAAAAAGCCGTGCTTTTTACAAGTGACATAAATGGATCTTGTTGATAAAACATGATGGAAAATATCTGCAGCCAACATGTTGTGAGATGTATAAAATGAAAGCTGTTATATTGGGCGTCTCAATTAGAAGAACATGAAAAATGACAACTACTGCTACTCCATTACGACAGGAACTGCTCAAGTTCCTAACGAAATACAACACTTTAGGCTGAACATGCCTGCTGTGAGCGAGGTGGGCAGACAACTTCCATTTTCCAATGGGAAAAAGATTCCCTATCCTGAGAGTAGAAAAAAGGAAAAAAAAACAGCGTGAGGAAAGCGTGAGAACGATTCATTTTAGATGGAGATACAGGAGAAGACAATGATCTCTGTAATAGCCTATTTCGTTCATGCTGTAAAAGCAATAATGTTACATTGGCTGTCAAATATTGCGCTGCTCTTCGCTACAATTGTAATAGTTTAAATTCAATGTGATAGGCGTATACTAGACACACCCTGTATGAAATGAAGTTTTTTTTTTTTTTTTTTTTAAGTCCTTACTTTTGAGGCACACTTTTTTTTTGTGCTGAAAATGGCCGTCATACGTTTGTCTTTCTAGGGATGTGGATGGATGTCAAGGAAAATGGTGTTGTTTTGAAAATTTTCTCGTCTTTTGCATTAATCTTGGACTTTTCGAGAGTCACGAAAATGAGATTTATTGGCAAATAGCTGAACGTTCCTCGAGCGTGGCGTGTCACCTTCGAATCTACTCCAAGAAAAGTATTGACCACCTGAATAGATAGGTTCACTTCTCAAAGAATGCGTACAGCACTGCCTCGATCGCTCACAACACTATCATGGTCCCCAACAGACTTTTCTTAAGGATTATTATTCACGAATTTTCTATGAAGTCTATCTTTGCCCCTTTTGTTGGCCATGTTCGTGATGAATGTCCGTCCTCTTGCAATGGTCTTCTCAGGGCAGGCTGCTTTGTAGTTATGGTTGGCTGGTTTAAGATCGGTACTAAAACATGGACAAATTGTTATTTTAAAATAAGATATCCAAGCTAACCATAATATCTTAATTCTGTTCCTGCAAGGTCAAGCAGTGGCTATACACTTTTTCTTTTTTCATTTCCAACACTCTTTTTTCCTTTTACTCAGCCTGTTTATGGTAGATCTGAACTTTATGTGTCAAATCTTGTGCTAGTATGTCACTGCAGCTGCTCAGGATTCAAAGACATTTTCTTAGGGCTGCATCCATGTCAAAAAGAGGCTGGAAGTAGAATTCAATCGCAGGTCTCGATTGCACATAGATTGATACTTAATTAGCTCAAAGACTAAGAAAGAAACACGGATAGCGTGTAATTGATCATTCAATTCAATAAGAAGCGACTTTTTTTAAAAATCACCAGATCTTTACATATTATTACATAAAATAATTATATCAGAATTTTGTTCTCATGAAGAAATATAATATTGCTCATTCCGAACTTGCATAAGACTAATTAATTCTGTTACATATAATCTTACATAGTCAGACTTCCTTTGTGAGCTATGTTTTAAAGATAATCGGCATCATCATGTTGGTTTGTCACTGTTGTCTCACGAAGCTTCCCACACAATTTGTCTGAATAGTTTCTTACCCTGCTCTATCCTTCCAGTCTCAATGTTTTGTTTTGTTTTTTTTTTTCTTATTTTTCTGTGGCCCTATAAATTAAGTCTAGATATAGACTCGGAACGATTGATACTTTGATGTGGCCTCGCAGATTTTGAGCAGGCTAGGGTTAGACCTGTTTAACTTTAACAGTACTATTTTTATTTTAGCTTTGTATACCTTTTAAAATCTAGGGATTTCTAGAATGTTCTCGAAGATTGAGGAGGCGTCGGTGGAAAAGTGGCTAGCAAGTCCGCCCTGAGATCTGCAGGGATCCTTCTGTCGCGGGTTCGAATCCCGCCACTGGCTCCCTGGCCTGACGGAGGGCCTGAAAGCCTGAGATCATCTTGTGGACTGCCTTTACACAAACACAAAACAAAGATTGAGAACATCGTTTACAGGAAGCTGTTACATTGTAACCTGGTGTATGTTAGACATGTAATACTTATGTGTAAAAGGGAGAAATGAATCAGAATATTTGAGTGGTCAGTATTTGTTAGCTAAACTTCATTACATACGAGTAAATTCTACTTTCTTCTAGAATGGTTCGTTTGCTTCATATTGAGCAAGTGAGCACGTGGATTTTATCACTAGTATTTTCTAAAGCTGAAGGCGGTGGGTATAGAAGAGAGCTTTGTGAGATTGTTGATGGAGCTTGCAGAGATCGCTGAGAGTTAAAACGCTGATGTTAGAAAGCTTGCAGATCCATATAATTCTATAAATTAAATAACTGTTCTGAAATTGTTCTTGGTTCAAATTAATAAATTTCTCGCTCAATTCTCGGTAAGACTTGGAGTGATTTATGTTCATTAATCTATTTAAAAACTCTCATTTGTTACAGACAGTGCTCAGCTAGATCTATGACTAAACTGCGCAAAGCCATTCGTGAAATAGCTAATCAATAGTACCCTCAACCCACCCTCTCATTAAGCCTACCTTTCTTCTGTTTTAGTTTAGCTTTGGTTCTAAGATATACATATTTTTTTTCCAAAGTGTTGTGTATTTTTAAGTTACTAAATTTAAGTTTTCTCTCATTTATTGTTTGACCAGCCATTTCGCTCAAACTTCACTTTTTTTTTCAAAACGTCTCAGTTTTATTTTTGGACTATCCATGGTATTCTCAAGATTTTCTAATAAAACTTCATTTCAAAAGAACGCAGCCTCTTTCTTCAGATTTCGAAATGCACAAAGGGAGAGATTTATATGCACAGCCACATAGATACACACACACACACACACACACACAATCCATTTCATATTAAAAAGCCACCAAAATGGAAAACACGTGTCAGCCAGAAGACTGAACGAATTTAAAATTTAATCTTGCGGGCATGATTTTATTTGTTGCTCTAAGTCCTAACTCTTAAATTATCAGAAACAATGTAAAAGTATACAAAAATCAAAGAGACATTTGAAATCTGATCTTAGATAACGAAAACTTGTTTTTATTCATAAGACAGGCAGTACGCCAAGAGCCCACCTCACAGACATGCGTATGCGAACACAGACAGCATTTGAAAATAATGCGAACATGCGAACATTTTAAAATAAGAAACAATAAGATAATAACTTAGAAACTTCATGAAAGGCTAAAGGCGTTGAAAAATTAGTAATCTTCTCTGTTCGTATTAAATTTCCGTTTGGTTTTTTATTTTTTTTTTCTCCGCTTATTTTTAAGGTCTGGTTGCTTTTTTAAGCATATAAAACAGGCATCAAAGTAATATTACCAAAAGCGTATAGTTTGGATTTTATTTTCTTTTGAAAATTTTTTCCATTGATTTTTTTAGGCCTTTTATCGTGAAAATATGAGATTCTTTGTTATCTCTAGCACAAGTTAACCTATCAAAGACAGACCTAGTACGACAAATTAGGTTGGAAAGAGTTGTATCTCCACTAGTCATTTATGGCTTGATCTCGTTCCGCTTCAAATGCCGCTCATTACTCAAGAAAATTGGTTTAACTTAAATCTAGATCTTTCATGAATTTTGTGCTTGAAAAGAGAACATTGGAATAATGCTGCTACTATTCGTTCGACCCATTGGCTGGATAGTACTTTTACTAACACTACTGGCAACCAATTGGCCCACAACGTTGGCCGATGATGATGATGATGATGATACTCCAAACTATGTTTTAGACGTACTTGCTGTAGTGGACAAGCCAATGTTAGACTACTGGATAAAAGCACCCGGTGCAGGCTCAAAGGAAAAGGTTATTGAAGAAATCACTAGTCTGTTCTTTGAAATTAACTTTATGTACCAAAGCTTACGTGAGTTTGACCTTAACATTGAGATTCGTCTTAGGGATATAGTGTTTCCCAACTCGTCTATTGTGCCAGTGGACAAAGTGAAGAGTAATGTCGTGGATAGCACAACAGCCGGGAATTACTTCTCTCGATATTTGAATAAAAAGAAGTTTTATTATGATCATGCAATGTACATCACCAAATATAATCTCAAAGGCTCTAGCATTAATACAGCCGGCGTGGCCAGATTAAAGGCCGCCTGTAAGAAGTATGGAACATCCCGAGTGGAAGGACGTCGGGATTACAACACAGCCCGCATTGCAGCTCACGAGCTGGGCCACAGTCTTGGCGCCAATCACGATAATCAAAAGGACTCCAAGTGTAAAGGCAAATACATTATGTCTACAGGCGTGTCAGCTATTGGGGCACCTAACTACTGGTACTTCAGCCAATGCACAGCGAATGCTATTAAGAGATACATAAAATCATTGGGAAAAAAGAATTGTCTACATCGATCCAATAACCCACCTATCGTCTCCAAACGCATGGGAGAATTGATCGGCAAAGACACAATGTGCAGGCGTCTTTACGGTAAAGAGGTTTCAAAATCCTATGCCTATGGTGACAAATTGTGTTATAAGCTGCGCTGTTCATCGGGAAAATGGATACAATCTTATGCCACCCCTGAAGGTGTAAAATGCAATAAGAATAAAAAATGTTTTATGGGCCATTGCGTGTAGGTGGCGTTGTCGGTCCCACGGATAAATAATTCTTGAAGTAATAAACTTGGTTAATTTGGATTCCGTGTTACTTTATTCCCCACGATGTTGTGATCATTATCAAGTACAATGCTCTTGAATGTTCAAATTAGTCAGTAGAATGAAAAATGGTCATTTGATTTATCACTCTAAAACGATCTCTACACTAAAAGCAATGTTTATGTTTCGTCTGTGACACAGCATTCCTAAGGGAAAGAATAACATTTC
>BLXT01001947.1:710396-720624 GCA_019648995.1 Plakobranchus ocellatus
TGTATAATTCTGCGCGTATTGTTTTTAATTGAGAAGAATCAACACCAGGGCATACTTGTCATGATCTTCTATATAGAAAGGTTGAACAAAGTCCACTTGCACTCTCATTGTAGCTGGAGCTATGATGACCCACTTGCAGTCCACATTTTGAGGATATGGGTTTGGATAGCGTGGGGAGGTGAAGTACCTGTAAAATAGATGTGCGTAATATAAAAAGGTTATATTCATAATAAAATGAACACCTTGATTTTCAATTTATAAATTATTTTGTTCCAAAAAGGCTTCAATCCCCTGTAGCACGGAAAATTTTGAATTTTTGTTCAGTCAGATTTGATGCTGCATTAATTGCTACAAGAATATATACTTGGAAAAAAATGAATACTATGAGAATGTATGGCTAAGAAGTCTATCTTTATTCTTAAAATGAAGAGAATAATTATTAACAAGTGCACGCGTAGAGCTAATGGTATCTGATAGCAATTCGTTACACTTTGTTGAACCTCTTGGCATAACATGTCAGATTGGAATTCTTTTCAGAAAAAAAAAATTCTAGGAGTTGTTGAATAATTGTGCGTTACCCTTTTATATTGACTCAATGCCAGCAATGTACTAATTCAATGAAGACCAACACAAGAGACTTCACCATAATTCTGTTAAGTAACTACGAAGTTAAAAGCGGCACCGAACTTTGAGTAGCGACTAAATATATCTAGATTTTGCAATTTTGGTTTTTCTGTGCTTTTTAAAGAAGGACAAATGTGGTTTTTTACTTTTCCAAGAGGAAAAATACAAATTCAGTGCTATATCAATACAAAATATAATGTCAGCTAGCGATACAGGATCCATTACTTTTTTAATTTTTGTGTTCTTGTTGCTTAAAATTATCCAAAGTGGGGTTTATTCCTACTTTTTATTTATTTTAAGTACGTTTTCAAGCCTTCCAATACATTTTGCCAAAAAATAAAAGAAAATTCACCTTTTTGAATAAAAAGTCGAAAATTTTACATATTGTGCTGTAAGACACATATTTGTACACCTCTCGTAATAAACTTTTTCATTCAGTAAGTCTATCTTTTCAAGGATTTACGAACTCGTTTCCTTGAAAGTTTATAAAACGGTTGCTTTTGATATTTTAAGTAACATATCGTAGCCTTTTTATACTACCATGTTTACTATACTGGATTTTTTTTCATGACAAAATGCGGAAACAAGTTAATGTCAAATGAATAGAATGTATGAAAACCCCAGGATTTAGAAAACAAAAAATATATAATTCTTTATAGACATCATAGAATAAATCAGCAACAAATGGTTCAAACAATTTGAACTTCAGATGTTGCATTTCATAGATTGTGAAATTCGCATAATTAGCTCACTAAAATTCAAAAGGACAACATTGTTTATGATAAGTGTTGTCCAAATATTTCTCCCTCAAGTTTGACCATAAGAAATTCGTTTATACATCGATTTCAAATTTCTTTTAAAAAATTTTAAAAATTCACGAGTGCAAGTCAGCGCCAATTAACCGGATGTGGCCTCATTCAAAAAGTATAATTTCCATCCGCAACCATAATGGTAGTAAGTAATTTCTACTCACTCTGATGTGATACCAATAAAAAAGTATGACGACTGTCAAAAGTAGAATGCTGATTGGTTAAGTTACCTCGACAAGGTATGATTCCATTCATAATGTTTATATGATTATCATTACCATAATGTTTGCCACTTCAGTTAGACTAATCTGAATGTAGTTCCAATCTAACGAAACAACTAACCATAACCATAAATCTGATAGGCAAAACTAATCTTATCTGGATGTTAGTCTTTTCAAAAGGTATAAACAGCAATAACACCATAATTCTGTTCATAAAACGTGACCCAATTAAAAAATATACAAGAATACCACAACCATATTGCTATGCTTTATAAGGTTATACTTACCAGATGTGATCCCATTCTAAAAAAATATAAATGATCACCACAACCATAACGCTGTGTAGTAAGGTTACACTTACCCAGATGTAACTCCATTCAAAAGATATAAACGGCCACCACAACCGTAACGCTGTTCAGTATAGTTGAACGAGAAGCCTGCAGCAGATGAGGACGCATCAGAGATAAAGTTGGCTGTCAAGAAATTGCTCCCTGTTTCTAATCTCCCAGTTGGTGGCGATGAGCCACAGTAGCGACCATTGGTGTTCGAGGATCCATTAACAACTAGAGGGGGCGCTGCAAGTCCGATACCATTGTAGAGCTAGCCAAAATGTACACGATAAAAGCAAGAGATAAAGCTAGTCATGCGGAGTTCTCGGTTTAGGGTCTTTTTATTTTTCACATATGGTGCTAATCGTGGATCTTATTCTTTTCTTTGGCATTATATATCTAGTGAATCCGCAAAGTGTGTTCACTTGTTATATACTTGATTCAGTAAACAGCATTCGCAATTCCAGTCGATTATACATTTACACACGATGAAAGGCTCTAACAGATGTATAGTCCATATTTGCAATGTCCATCTCCAGTCTATCTATATTATGTCCGTTCCCGGTCTATCTTTGCTCGGTCCATTTGCAGTCTGTCAGTGCTTTATCTGTTTCTAGTCTATCTGTGTTACATCGATTTACAGATTACCCTATGTTCTGTCCATTTACAATATGTCAGTGCTAAGTCCTCTGCTGTTCTAAATGTGTTATGTCCTTTTTTAGCCTGTCTATGGTTTGTTCATTTTCAATTCATCTTTGTTATATTTATACCTCATGTATCTATTATATATCTATTTCCATTCTATCTGTGCCATCTCAGTTTCTAAGCTCTTTATGCTATGTTCATTTCCAATGAATCTATGCTATGTCCATTGAATAAAGAATCAGGGTAAAAGTCACATGTACAGCCTTACAAATATCACCACTGCAATTCTTGGACAGACCTGCTAATAAAATTTATAAGATTCTCATGCAGACCTGGAACAATATCACGAGAATTCCCATGACAGATTTTCAAATAGTATCTCTGAAGCTTCCTAGACAGATCTGCAAAAAATACATCTATAGCTTTCTGGAAACACCTGTAAAAAATACATCTATGGTTTTCTGAAAATACCTGCAAATAGTATCACTAAAGCTTCGTGAAAAACCTGCAAATAGAGGCAAAAACATTTCTGGACAGACCTGCAAATGACACCACTGCAGCTTCGTGGAAAGGGCTGTATTTAAATGTAAAGCTTCCTGGACAGACCTGCAAAGAGTATCACTGTTGCCTTCAGGACATAAATATTTTCAGAGAGCTATTCACACGCGCTAGTAGATACATCTGCCAGCAGTGATCAACACGTTTTACTGGATAGCCCTGTGAATTATATCGCTGCAGCTGCTGAAGAGACCTGCAAAAAGTACCACCTCGACTCACTGAACAGATCTGCAGATGGTACCACTGCAGTGTCCTGGAATTACCTGCAAGTAGTATATCTACAGATTCACCGTAAGACTTGCCGATAATACCACCCAAATAGCATCACTACAGATTTGTGGGCAACTCAACAAATGGTAACGCAAAAACTTCCTAGATAGATCTGGGAATAAAATAATTTCTCTCCTGCTTCTTGAACGTGCAAATAGTATCACTGTAACTTCTTGGACAGATATCCAAACACATGCTGGTGGACATACGTGCAACTAGTCATCAACACATTATACTTGACAGACCTGGAGGTAATAACACTAAATCTTCCAGGACAGAGACCTCAAATAGTACCATGTCAGGATCATCGAAACCTGACAGTAATACCACCGCGGCTTTATGCGCAGACCTCAAAAAGCATCACTATAGCTTTGTGGACAAAACTGCAATTAATGTTTCGAAAGCTATTTAGATATACCTGGAAACAGAACCACTGAGATCTGGACATACTTGTAAGTAGTATCACGCAAGATTCTTGAACAGACGTGCGAATAGTATTCGTCCTACTTGAGTTTCCTGGACACATTTTCAAATAGTCATCCACACAATTACTAGTGACCATATCTGCAGTCAGTCATAGAACCCTTTTTACTGGACATACCTTCGAGTAATATCGATACAGCTTCCTCAACAGACCTTTCCATAGTATTAGTACAGCTTCCTAAACACATTTCCAAATAGTATTGCTACAGCCTCATGATATTACCTGTAAAAATAGTCATCATAACTTCTAACTGGAACTTTAAGCACTTAGTTATTACCAAATTTTACTAGGCTGACTAATAAATATTACCGAGCATTTTTGACAATCGTGATCTTCATGGTACTATACATAATTATGTGCAAAGAGTTATTATCACCCACTAATGGACAAACCTGCAAGTAGTCATTACTCGACTCATGGACATACCTGCAAGTAGTCATTACTCGACTCATGGACATACCTGCAAGTAGTCATTACTACAGTCCCCTGACGGTCCAGGAAGAATGTTGAATGGTTGGTTGAAAGATACAAGAATTGTACGGTCAAGTGGCACGGTGACTCGCCAGGTGCAGTTCTGGCCATCGGGATACGTACTAGGATAACCTGGACTGGTAATAACACCTGAAGACGTATCTTGAGTTCCACCGCAGGCTGAAAATGTCCATAAGAGATCCCGTTAGATGTAGTAGATTATACATAACATTATTTATAAATAGTAGAGAATACCCATATATTATCTTCAAAAAAAAATAACACTAGCTCTTGTCCAAACGATAACTTTGAGCTGGATAAGGACAATGAATAAATTTTTGCCGCTGCTCCGATTATCAGAAATGTAAGACGCCACCCTATTTGCATATTATTTATAAAGAAGAAAAGCTTGATGTAAAACAAAGGATTTTTTTATAAACCATACAATAAATTATAACAACACATCATCTTTTAAAAAAATTCACTTCATATTGCATTTATTTAATACGAAATGCAATACTAATGAAATTCACCATGCATGTCTGCAGAATGATACTACTTTTAATATCCAAAGACACTTGCAAAAAATATCATTTTGATTTTTTTTAGCACTGTATCATGAACCATTCAAATCTTTTTACCCTGGGCTATAAATTTATGCACAGAGAAAATCTTATTTTTAGACCTAGAGGCCATTATTCTTGATCTAAATTCAAGAATGGAAACAAACACGAGATTGTAAATGATTGATGTTAAATGAAGGGTCATATTTTGTTTCCTTTCATTTAGGTTTGCTCCCGGTTTACATAAACTATACAGTGCAGTGAAATCATTTTATTTTATCATCTAACAAAACTGTTAAAAATCACACTGAGAGGAAAAAAATGCTTTTAATCGGCTAATAAGAAAAAATTCTAGATTTTCGTTATCTACTGTTTTTGTTTTGTTATTGTCATCTAATGGGGCGTCGGTAGCACAGTTGCTAGCGAGTCCGCCCTGAGATCTGCAGGGACCCTTCTGTCGCGGATTCGAGCCCCGCCACAGGCGCCCTGGCCTGACGGAGGGCACGAAAGCCTGAGATCACTTGGCTATACACAAAAATCAAACCAAAACCTTGTCATCTAATAATGAAAGGGAATGTATATGTGTATGTGTGTGTGCCCGCAGACAGAGAGAAAGTTTTTTTTTTCTTTTTTTCTTTAGAAAGTCTTGAATGAAATAGGTTCACAGTTGATTCTCCTCCAAATTCGGTGATATATTGATGTATGTCATTTTTTGTTGATGTATTACCACTACCTGAATGATTCCTGTTTTTGTTCTTTTTTTTTTTTTAATGATGGATGGTTTGATACTGGAGACATGCAATCATATTACTGTTTATACTAGGGACGCGTGAATTTGTTTTTTCATTTGAGAGTTTACGAAGAAGCACTTGAATCATGATTTGATTTATTCCTATAAGTTGGCATGTTTTGCAAATTCTTAGCTCAAATGGATTTATTTAATTTTGTCTTTGATCATTTATTTTTCCAAGATAATTGCAAAATTAATGTGTAATGCTTTGATTTACGAATCATTTGTGAAACCCATTCAAAGTTATTCTGTTATTGTTTATAAAACATGATGCTTCAAAGAATTGGATAGACTGGCGAAGATCCTAAAAAGAAAATAAACTTACCTATTTGGTACATCAAAGCAAAGCCTTTCTCTGCGATTGAGTAATCAGATCTAAAATATATACTGACGACACTGGTCTCTGACACTATGCGTGGAGGGGTATTCCGACTACAGTATCTTCCTATCAAAGTGCCATTAAGGCCTCCTAATGTGAGAGAAAAACAATGGGCAAAAGGTGGAGATGGGGGGGGGGGGTTGACATCATATCATAATGGAGCTAAGCTCAAATGTGTAATGTGTATTCAAATTTTTCTGGGGCGTCAATAAAATCCACAAAAATATAGATATGTTACTATAGATGATGCCATTTTATCAGGGTACATTTTAAAATCCCGAAGTTGTTTTATGGATTTACAAAACAATATTTAAATCTTATTAAGCTGGCGAAACAAAACATCGTAAGTAGACATTTTAAGAACAATAATGTTCCCGATCTTGTAGGCCGCAAGTCAAAGCTAAAGGAAAAAAAAAAAAACAGCATTAAATGTTTGCGAAGAACTTTCGTTATCTTGAGAATATCTTTAAGTGAAATAATAAAAATAAGCAATTGGTTTGATTAGTTTACATAAAGATCAAGTGCTGAGTATTTCTGCCCATCTATCTCAGTACAGAGCTCCGTGCTCTTTAAATGCTACTGCTCATATCTCTCTATTCTTCTAGTGCAAAGTAATTCTTCTTAATGATAAATTAGTTAGGAATAACTATAAATCATGCCAAGGCTATTCTCTCTTACTTGATAAGCGCAAACACTCAAGGTCATTCATGCCGCAAATGAATCAGATCAAGTTAAAAAAAAAGCAAACAGCTTGAGATAACTGACAATGCCTATAATATAAGCAATTGCAGTTTCTATGTAAAACTCGGCAAGCATTAGAACAATAGTGACGTTGTTGTGGTACTTTTCTAGTCGCGTCAGATACCGCAGGTAACGCTTTCTAGAAAAACAGAAGTTATGTTTTTTGGGTTTTTTTCCTTTTTGCTTCTTTTCTTTCTTTTTGTAGGTTGTATACTAATAGCCTGATATATAATCAAAACCACCCAACTAGGTTTTACCATTGCAAAGATTATTCAGATGGCAAAAGCCTACAAGGGTCAGGTTTTTATTTCATGCCCAATTTTTACCCGAATCACCTACTCTATTTACCCCCAAAGGTCAAATAAAACGAATACATAACAATTTTTTTTTGCTCTACCAAGGATTGTAAAGTAACTGCCTTCGTCTTGAATATTGAATGGTATACTCTGAATTCCAATATCGACCTGGACCTTCATTTCTTTCTCAATTGAAACGTGGCATCATTATTGCGAAATGAAATATATTTATACAACTTAAATGGAGATGATGATACATTACAAAATCATCACGTTTTTTTTTTTTTTTTAATTTCGTTCATCAAAATTCAACATTTTTTTTCACCTGCATTTTCAAACTTCTATAAAACCATTCAAAAGGCATGCCACTATAATTAATGTGCAAACATAAAACATCACAGCAATTTCACGTCAACCCAACAATAAATAATAGAAATAGAATTCGAGTGAAATAAACTTTGCATTTTGGAAAAAAAAACCGCATGAACGATAATCAACTGGCATTCAGCTCTAAACAAAATGCTTTTTTATTGGGTGCTTTTTCGATGAAGATGAATTAGTCTTTTTCTGGCTAAACGCTACTGTAATAAATGTCCTATCTTGACTCTTTGAACCACCGAAAGGGAAATGTGTCAAAGTTTTCATACGTATCGATATATTTCAATAGTTAAAGGATTGAGCTTTAGGGATCAATATCTGTCTCAGAATCGATGTAATATATTATGGAATTCGAATCTCGATATTTTGCCTAGGAAATCCGAATCTTGATATTTTTGTCTATAGAATTCAAATTTCGATATTTCGCCTATGGAATCTGAACCTCCTCATTTTGCCTATGGAATCCGAATCTTTATATTATGCTTATGGGGTTTTCTCGATTACACCTTTTGAAAGTGAGATTTTCAATCAACACTTATGGACTGGTGTCAAGATAGCACAGGGAAAGTGTTTTCCCGAAATGTTCCATAACCCTCACCATCTCGAATCTCGACAAAGTCAAAATGGCAAACATGGTGGTACTCGAGCTCAAAATCTGTAAAGTTGATTGAAACCTTGCCACCTCTGGGCGCAGCTATTGTCCAGTAACAGTCTAGGTAGTGTGCATGGTCACTGGGGTAGCCAGGGCTTGTTAGCTGCTCCGCTGTCTCATTCGCAAAGAGCACGCCTCCACAACCTGAGATAAGCAGTAGGGGAAAGTGTAATAATTATCATTCACTGTTCATCTTTATGAAAGGAAGAAACGAGCCAACACTCTTGTTAGAATCATAGATTTTCTATTGATGTTGATTCCAAAACACAACTTAACCCTGTCGGACAGGACTGGTGTGCACTCTGAACGATTCATGGGTTTGCAATATTTCTTGGTTTTCAAACAAACAAATTGTACAATGTTGGACAAGCGTACACTTCAAACATTTTATTGATTCTTAAATGGCCTGGTTTGAAGAAAGTAAAAGAATGCAAATACCAACTCAAACTTATAAGAACACAGAGTATATGTATAAACGTTTCGCGCCTGAAGCTTTATCAATTAAAAAAATGAAGATCACAAAATTCCATAGCTACGCGTGGTTTGGGATTGCGGTATTTGCACACTTTTTTCTTTTTTTTTTTACTTCAACTGGTTTTTAGATAAACAAATTATACCCTTAACTTTCAACATCTTTTAGTCCTAATATAAATTATTTATAATCCAATCAGTCAGTTCTCTTGATTTTTTTTTTTTTTGTCTCTGCTTGTTCTAATTTATAGATGTTCATCCTAACAAACTGTCTTACAGTTAATAGTGATAGAGTAACGTCTTCTCAAAGCAAAATCGTAATGTAGTGCAATTTCCCTTTAGCAAAAAAAAAAAAAATTCATATTAGACGCATTGTGAATCGTGTATCTTTAATATTAAAATCTAGAGTGGTAAAAGGGCTTGACACTCATGTGGATCCTACATAAAAAATTATATTTAAAAAACTGATGGGATAAATAACCTAATCCTATTTTTTTGTTCCAGCTAAGCATGCTTAGAACGCTAGGGTAAAGGATACTTAAACTAATAGAGAATCACATCACTTTAGGTTGCTTACAATTTCACAAAAATCATGTTACGCAAACATATCTGCAACACCTTGATGTGCTCACTAACTCAATTTGGATTTGCACAATTTCGTACAATTTTGAATTCTTGTTTTGAATGTTAAGTCAATTTTTCACATTTTGTACGAGAAGAAAGAACACAGATGAGAGTGCAAAGAGAGAAAGAAAGAAGGAGTGGAAGAGAGAAAAAAAAGAGAAAAAGAGAGATAGAAAGAGACAGCGAGAGAGAGAGAGAGAGAGAGAGAGAGAGAGAGAGAGAGAGAAGAAGAAGAAGAAGAAGAAGAAATTCCTGGTAATGCAACAAAGAGAGAGCGGAAAAACTAGAGAGAGAGATACACAATTAGAGATATAAAGGGGAGAATAGACCTTGTTATAGACACAAATGTTTAGGGAGAGAACGAGATTTAAACAAAGAGAAGGAGAGAGAGAGACATAGTCAGGACTGGCAAGAAGAGAGAGAGCCAGGAGAAGACAAAAAGCGTGTGGGAAGAATGTAAGGGGAGGATAGATAGGCTGCGAAACAACAGGGTTGTTAAAATACAGAGAAAAAGACTCAGAAAGAGTCAGAAAGAGATAGATAGATAGATAGATAGATAGAGAGAGAGAGAGAGAGAGAGAGAGAGAGAGAGAGACAGACAGACAAACAGATAGAGAGAGAGAGAGAGACAGACAGACAGACAGACAGACAGACAGACAGACAAACAGACAGACAGAGATAAAGCAAAATGAAACAAAATTAGAGAGAAACTCCAGAACTAGTAGAAGAGAGACAAACAAAAAAGTCACAAGTAAGAACAAAGTGAAAGACGAGAAAGACAGTTAGAGACAAAGAGAGGGCAGGAAAAAAAAGTAAGAGAGAATATTCTGGGAGAGAGAGAGAGAGAGAGAGAGAGCCAGACAGACAAACAAGAATTAAAAGTAACTGAGCAAAAGAGATAAGACAGAGAGGCAGGAATTAGG
>BLXT01001947.1:725409-735583 GCA_019648995.1 Plakobranchus ocellatus
CATCCTTCGTTACCTTTCACTTTCCCATTAATAATTACATTTTACGGTTGAATAACCTGTCTTTCTAATATATATATATATATATATATATATATATATATATATATATATATATGTATGAAGACTCCACTGAAAGAACGGGCAAAGTCAATTCGGCCATTTCTCTAGTTACGCCCCTTGAGCTATCATTCATGACCTTAGCTTTTTTTCTCAAACAATAAAATAGGCATAGTCCATTAGTAAACTAATAAATCTAATGGACTATGCCTGTTTTATTGTTTTATACACTCTGAGAAAAAAAACTTAGGTCATGAATTATACTTCAAGGGTTGTAACTAGACAAATGGCCAAATTGATTTTGCCCGTTCTTTCAGTGGAGTCTTCATATATATATATAACAGATATTTGTGTGTTTGTATATGAATATAACACCTTCTGTTTTGGATATTTCCTCTATATTTCACTTTAAGCCTCCCTTTTTTACCTCTTATCCTCTTCCGAACTCTCTTACATCCCCTCCCCCAACAAAAAAAAAGATTATATCTTTCTCTCTCTCTCTCTCTCTCTCTCTCCCTCTCTTTCTCTTTCACTCATACCTATTCCCCCACACACCTTTTGGTATTTTCCTGTATCTTTAATAACATTTTCGAAATTGAAAACGATCAGTGTCTAGAAAAGCTGAAGTGCATACCTTAAGTCAGCATTATTTGGGTACAGAGCCCCAGGTGAGCCAATCTGGCCAATGTTCCCAGTCAGCTCATTCGAAGTTGCTTGTTAAAAAGATTTAAAAGTAGAAAAAAATAGATTACCTTTTAAAAAAATCAAACTAAAAAACTATTAGATCATATTATTTTATAGATTGAAAGAGAAAATTTCTTTCAAAATGTGAAAAATAAAGCGGAAAGCATGGTCTTCCCCTGGAAATCTTCAAACCCTTATTACGAGGGATGTCCGAAAAGAAACAGGAAAAGGGGCATAACTCAAAGAGTTTTGAACATATAAATTTGAAACTCACACAGATTGAAGTTCACTTTTTCACTACTTCTCAACGTAATCCCCGTGGAGATCGATGCATTCTTGCCAGCGCGACAGCAGCGAATTGATACCCACTCGAAAGAAATCAACGTCAAGATTATCAAACCAATTCCTCAATTCACCGATGAGGTCATCTTCTGTCTCGAAAGCCATGCCTCCTGAATGGCGCTTCAAGGGTCCAAACAAATGAAAATCAGAGGGTGCCAGGTCTGGACTGTGGGCAGGATGAGGAAGAATTTCCCAACCGTAGCGCTGCAGCCATTGCTGTGTAAGGTTTGCTGAATGAGGGGTCGCATTATCGTGCTGAAGCACAACACCCCTTCTCAAGGGCCCAGGTCTTTTGCGACGAATTGCTTCTTTAAGGCGGTCAAGAGTGCTGCAGTATCGGGCAGCATTGATACACTGACCCTGTGGCAAAATGTCTAAGAGGATCACACCTTTCGTATCCCGATACTGCAGCACTCTTGACAAATTTATCTAATCAAAACTCTTTGAGTTATGCCCCTTTTCCTGTTTCTTTTCGGACATCCCTCGTAATACAGTCTTCTTTCCATGGGAGAACAAATAAAACAAACAATAAATACCTGATGGTATTGGATGGCAAAGGTACAATTGATATAAGAGGAAAGTACAGCCATAGCCTAAATTACACACCAAGTAATCAAACCAATACGAACAAACAGAAATATCTTATTATATTGGATCTATATTGAAACGTGTAACGCCTTTAAAAATTTTTGTCGGGCCTCAATAAAATCCACAAAAATACAGATATGTTATTATAGATCATGCCATTTTGAGTGGGCATATTTTAAAATCGCGAAGTTGTTTTATGGATTTACAAAATGACATGTTATAGCCCTATTTAAACCTTATTAAGCTGGCGAAACAAAATATATTGCCGGTAGACAATGAAATGTTTCAGAACTTTGTACACAACAACTCATTAAATATTTGGTTCGCAACTTTAGTTTAAAGGAAGAAAAAAAACAGCAATAAATGTTTGGTGCGCAAGTTTTGTTTTGTTGAGAATATCTTTAAGTGAAATAAGAAAAATCAGCAATAGGTTGGGCTAGCAATTGTAATGGAAACCAAAATCAGGGTAATGAAATGGCAATTATGTATGCTCAGTACTACTCTACGGATTTGAGTGTTGAGTGATAGCAAACGGACAGAAAATTGGAAGCAATAGAGATGTTACTTATGAGACGAGTGATAAGAATATGTACGGGGGAAAAGTTTAATAGATCAGTACCTGAAGAAACTAATATTGCAGCCTCGATAATCAAAACCATAAGACAGAGGCAACTAAAATTTCTAGAAGGTACGCAGTAAAGGTAGACTGAGATATCTTATCTTTAACGTCATTGGAAGTGAAGAATGGTAACGACAGCCTTATAAGTTTAACTGAGAACAGGTTTGAGTTGCGTACTATAAACGCCAATATCTGTTTCAGACAAGGCAGCCAAAGAAAGCAATTTTCCATCTTAAGCATCCAATTTTCATCTAAATTACTTTGATTCATTGTTAACACGAAATGCTTCGCTGAGACCACAATAAGGGATTTGAGAGAGGTCTAATTTACCAGTGGTCCATTCTGCACTGAACCCTGGCCCTGTGTTCTCATCGTCGTTTGATCTGAACTTGATCCAGATTCCTGCCATGTTTGTGAGGTTGCTGGGCATATTGTTAGCAAACCACCTTCCTTGGAGTTGTCCATTTATATCTGGGGTGTAAATCTCCACATAGTCATCGTAGAAACCTCCAATGGGGTCAAGTGAGAAGACGCTGGAATCAAAGATGGATAACCATTTGCAAGAGAAATAGTGTTAATACAGGGCAATAGAGAACTGGTGGCCTTACACATTTCAATTCACCTTTTATAAACACTTTATGGCTTGCGTTGATCTCAAAGGTAAGAACATTCTATAAAAGTTTTCAAAATTGAAGGCTGTGAACGGGTAAGCGAGATACTGCTACATTGCTGCTCTGTTCATTTTTACCTACTTAGCCTACATACACACACACACACACTCTCTCTCTCTCTCTCTCTAACAGACACACACAGACACTCTCTCTGTCCTATTCTCTTTCTATATATCTCTATCTATCTATCTATCTATCTATCTATCTATCTATCTATCTATCTATCTATCTATCTATCTATCTATCTATCTATCAATCGGTCTGTCTGTCTATCTTTCTATCCCCATTATCTTGCTTCCTTCTCCGGGGGCGTCGGTAGCACAGTGGCTTGCGAGTCCGCCCTGAGATCTGCAGGGATCCTTCTGTCGCGGGTTCGAGCCCCGCTACCGGCGCCCTGGCCTGACGGAGGGCCTGAAAGCCTGAGATCACCTTGTTGTGGACTGGCTATATACAAAAAACACACACACACACACACGCTTCCTTTTCCCTCTTTAATACAGGTTTCTCGTGGCATAATGGACATCCAAATGCCATGAGATCTGCAGGGATTTTTTTTTTTCGTGGGTTCAAGCCCAGCCATCGCCGCCCTGAAAGCTTAACATCACCTTATTAAGATTGGTTTTGCACATTTAACAGAAAGCAAACCTTCTTATCCCTGCCAAATATATACTGTGACTTATACAAGGTGCAGTAGTGTTTTCATATTGATTGTGAAGCAAATTGATCGTCTTTGTTCTAAGACAGGCCCTTCTGATTTTTACCAGAGCTTAAAAAAAAAACTATTAAAATGTTATTCTAAAACCGGTACACTTGATCAGTTTCATTTTTTTAACATACAAAGCACACGGTTCATTCTTTTATGCAAAGAAAAAAAAAACCTCAAGCAATTACATTACACAGACGTTACACGTTTTGTGCATTAGATGTAAAGCATAGATTACTTGAAAGAAAGTTGAAGACTGTTCCCAGGTGCAGTGGTAATCTGCCACACACATTCGGTGTTGCCGGGATACGGGTCAGGATAGCCCGGGGAGTTGAAGCGTCCTGCAAAAGCGTTGAAAGTTCCTCCACAAGCTGACATCATCGCGGTTGTTCCAAACAAAGAAGAGACAGAAGTAACATGACAAATCATGACTTTGTGAAAAGCCTTTAGAACTCTTGGAGGTGTAGATTTTGTGCTTTTGCCGATTGATCTTTTTGCAACTTTAATGCTTTCAGACTTCGGGCCTCAGACAGGCCTCAACGGAGCCTGTCGAAGCTTGGAACCCTAACTTGCGCCCTACAGCTGTTATGCAAATTTTAGCATCACTTAAGTTAACTTCAGACAGGCCTCAACGGAGCCTGTCGAAGCTTGGAACCCTAACTTGCGCCCTAAAGCTGCTATGCAAATTTTAGCATCACTTAAGTTAACTTCAGCATCTTCTGTATTCCAGGCAATGTGGGTGGGAAAGGATCATATTCACTTTTTTTACAGTGAAAGCGTAATAAGTCCTAATAATTCACCGCGTATATGTGAAAACGGATGGAAACGTATAGTGTGACAGAACAACGAGCAAGATACATATGATTGCTTTTAATGTGAGATAGCAGAAGTAAAGGCACACACTAATACTTGAGATATCAGAGGAAAGAAGGAAAGATACACAAATGGTATTGAGATGAGAGAGAGAGAGAGAGAGAGAGAGAGAGAGAGAGAGAGAGAGAGAGAGCAGAAGGAGATATTAACGTCAAAATTTTTGGATGTGAGAGAGCAAAAGGAATATCCGACATTTGGGCGTGTGACGTGTGAGAGAAAAAAATGAATGATTCACACTAAGACCTCTGGTGATGAAGCGGAGAAAAAGAGAGAAGACAGAATGAAGACAGACCAGCGCAAAACATAATGACAATATAGGCTTCATTTAAAAAAATACCAATTGCAAGTTGTGGTGAAGTAACATGGAAGCATTATAATATAAAAAAAAATTAGATGTACAATAAGTTCTTTTAATAGATTTTTGATGCCTTAACGCCATAGGCATAGCTCCTTAGTGAACAAAGTGGGAAAATCCAGATAAACTAAAACTCATTTAAACATGAGTCTTCACCTTCAGTGCTTCTACGAGGCTTAGCTAGATTATTCAGTTAAAAAAAGACTGATAATGTTGTTTTTTTTAATATCATATTAAGACACAAGTGTTATCAATTCTCATGAAAGATTAAAAAACAATACAAAGAACCATTATTACAATTTGAATAAAAAAAAAGATGCTTCTGTTCTTTAGATCAAACAAAAAAAAGCTTAAGTTGAGCTCTTTTACTTTGCATTTTTAAAAAACTCTAGTCTTTCTTTATTTATTATTTATTGCAATTTTTTAAAATTAATGTTAGATAATTATTTCGCCCGTTTGACCATAACTGTGCTATACAATAATAATAATTAGAGTGATATCCTTGCGATGCCCGAACTTGCCTTGAGACTAGTTCTGTTGAGTCCGAAGCTGCTCAAACATTTTTTACACAATTCAATTTCACTTTCGCCCCCTTCACATTTATTTTTTTTTGCATTGCAAAAGAATTTTAACGCCTTTATGCTCTTACAGTTTTAGCCTATTTTTGTCCAGCAGCACCATGTCACAGAGTTGAGGCCACCGATAAATCAATGATGTATAGAATGCAACAGCCGATTTATCTTTCTGAATTTAAGACTATACTTTCAAAACCCTACTGGTAGCCATGGTGGCACAATGAATAGCAAATCCGCCTTGAGATCTGCAGAACCCTTCTATACATATGCAGAGACCCTTCTGCGGCGAGTTCGAGCCCCATCACTCATGCCCTGGTCTCAAAAAGGGCCTGAAAACCTGAGATCACCTTGTTGAGGACTGGCCCTATACACAAAAGCAAAATCTTTAAAATCATACATAAATTGGCGGTATATTTTTAGACCAGCGAATCCTTACCATCTGCAGCACTGGTGTAGACTGCCCTAAATTGTGCATTGAATATGTTTGATGCGTTCATTACTACAGTCAGTACTGAGCTCCTGGATGTGTACATAGGAGGAAGCGATGAACCACAGTAAGTCTGCTGCACCTCCCTATCATCTCCAGTGGAGGGTCCAAGGGTATCCGCCACGGACACATAGTTTCTGTCACAATCCCCGCGCATGTCAAAGCTTGTGAATGTCAAGGACACACGCCGAGCTGAGAAACGATTGAGGAATGAGATATTTTCATTTCAAACAGATAAACAACAACAACAAAACAGATTGATAAAATATTTCTTTTTGAGGCTAGCCTGTTACAAGGGTTTTGATGTCCTTATTGGCTACGGGTTGTAAAATACCTTCACAGTTACATTCAAATAGCTAAATGAAGTGTTCTATATCACGATGAATGTCATTGTGTGCCTTTCACCAAACAAAAGACATACGTTTTGCACCTTCACATTGATCTATACTCCTCCAAAAGCGTGAGGTTTTTACCATTTACTAATAAGAAAATGACAGCCCTGACCCTAACTCTTATTCCTTTGCACTGCATTTCTCTCATACTTTATAAATGAAACAATCGTCCTTAAAATAGAAAGTGATTTAGTTGTATAATCACGAATTTGTCATACCCGAATGATACACTTAAATTTTCAAGATGGCAGTATGTGATCCCCTGTGACTTTCTTATAATGAAGTAATGAATAAATCATATCACGTCACTTACGGCAGTACATAGTAAGCACAATAAATTACTGCGTTTATCTTGCAAGTATTACTATTCCTACTGCAGGTGGTGCTCTTGCTTTACACTGCTATTGCCACTGATACAATCGTTAAAGAACACCAGATTGAAAAAACGTTCCCTAATATTGGCCCTTCCATCGGCGTTATCCTGAGAGCATTAACATTTGTCAAAGTCAATGTTATACAGGCAAAATTGGCTAGGACAATAAACTTCATAGGGAGACTAATATTAAAAGTACTTACTATTTATTTGAGAGTTGATATGCCAAACACACTCGGAGAGCAGAGTTGTGGTATGAGGTGCCTCAATCGCACCATCAATGTCTGCATTCAATGTTCCTCCGCACGCTGGAACAACCAAACATGCCCACAAAAAAATTAGACTATCTTGTGAACAGAGTTGTGAAGTTGTTTATTGTCCGCTATCATAATGATCACTTCGATCTTTCCTCTTCATTGATAAGTTCTACCTGTTATATTGTTCTTGTTACAGGGGTGAGCTGGGTACTCTCAGCCTCTTTGTTTTTTGTCGTTTTTTTTTTTTTTTGTTTTGTTTTGTTTTTAGTTCAAGAAATGGCTTGGATTCCGTACTTCTGTCTGGACCTAGACACATTTTTAAAAGCCCGATAATAATTGTATGTTTCATATGTAAACAAAATATCTAGAAAAGAATTATAAATATGTGTGTGTGTATGAATATGAGGATTTGAATGAAAAATTATTCTTTACGATGTTAAAATTACAAATCACTGGACAACACAGTCCAATTAAGAAAAATTAATGAAAACGAAAGCGTGTAAAACAGTAAAGACAGCGTACGGCTATGAAAATAGTTTTACAACTGTTTTCGTTATAGATCAACAGTCTGCTTTATTCTTCCTTATCTTGTATCATTCAAAGCACTAATAACAACTGGGCTAAAGTTATGTAGCTTTCAATCTTTTTATGAGGGGGCCGTCGATGGCACGGTGGCTAACGAGTCCGCCCTGAGATGTGAAGGGACCCTCTGGCACCTGGGCATGAGAGAGGGTCTGAAAGCCTGATATTGCCTTGTTGTGGAGTGGCCATACACAACAACCAAACCAACCATTAATTTATGATGAATTAACAATACGTTGACTCAGCCACCGTAATATACTTAATTCCACTTCAGCTCAAATAATTATTATGTGAGAACTGTATCAAGCCACATTTCTTGGTAGGTTGATTTCAAAATATCTGGCTTGGGGCTTTACAAAACCGTACTATCAGGTTATTTCTAACTGTAATTTTATATTAGGCAAATTATCAACATTACGCAAATCACCCACACTATACGCAAGGAAAAAATTTACGTAGGATTTTTAAAGACTAGTGATTTATGGTTATTGAGAAATAAATCTGTGTTTCAGTTAAGGATTGGCAGTTTTCTCCTAATTGGCTGCCTTGATTTTTATAATTACTTTAAATACGGTCAAGGATCGTTTTTATTGTTTCATTCTTATTTTAACCTTATCATCATACCAATGATAAAAATAATAATAATAATAATAATAATAATAACAATAATAACAACAACAACCACGGCGATGGTAATGATCACCATCATATGATGATGATGATAAATTTGCACACAAGACATGTTCCTATTCACAACTGAAGCACATACCCACTGACACAAAGAAGAACGAACAGATTTGATATCTTCTATCAGAAGACGCTTAGAGAAGTCTAAACATACTACTGGTCGAATATCAGGTAAGTCAGAATGAAAAACATGTAATGAGAGACTCATCTACCATTATTTTGTTTTAGCGTGAAAATCGTCGCGTCTTTTTAGGAAATAATTTGAAGCCATGGAGCTGTATTCTCCTATCTTTTTGGCACCAATGACCAAGATACGATAAGCATTAACGTGTTGTGATCATGGCCAAACAGCAATATAAAGTATCATTGTTCTACCTTGGAATAGTGACACTCACCTGTTCTGTATGTGGCATTGAAACCTTGAACCGTGTAACTTGAGTCTGACCTGAACCGGACAAGCATGATATTGCTGTTTGACCTGTAGCTTGCAGGTATTGTCAACCGGCTTCCTGAGAACTGGCCGATCTGAGGTGAGGTGTTGTTTGGCCCGTCATACAACTGGAGGGGACAAATGGATTGACAGAGCATCATTATAACTCTTGTTCTTTTCTATTTTTATTATTCATCCCTCCCTCTTGTTCTCTCCTGACCCTATGTGTCTCTCTCTCTCTCTCTCTCTCTCTCTCTCTCTCTCTTTCTCTCTCTCTCTCTTTCTCTCTCTCTCTCTCTCACTCTCTCACTATATCTGTCTATATGACCTCTTACCTCCTCCTCCTCCTAATCCTTCGTCTCATACTACTACTACTTCTACTACAACTGCTGCTGCTGCTGCTGCTGCTGCTGCTGCTGCTGCTATTCCTACTCCTACTCCTACTCCTACTATTACACTACTGCTGCTACTATTACTACCACTGCTATTGTTGCTATTAGTATTTCCAATGCTGCCACTGCTGCTACTGCTAGTATTGCCTCTACCACCACTAGTAATTGTACTACCGCGTCTGCTGCATCTTCTGCTGCTGCTGCTTCACCACCGTTGCTACTTCTGCAAGCGTACTGCCATTACTTCTGCTTTCACTTTCTTTCTTTGTCTTGAATCTTTTTCCCTCCTCCATCTAGTTTTATACTCAGCATATTTTTTTTTCTTTCCTCATACTTATCTGGAATTTGTATGTTCTTTTTTTTATTTTGGAAATATTCCAAACGCTCTTTTTTGAAATTCCAAGAAATTGTAAATAAAAGAATAAAAAAATAAAATTTCGGTTTATTCAAATTCAGCATTCACCACAATATCGTATAATGATTCGATCGGCTCATGTTTATAATACTTTGAAAATTTTTAGTTCTCTCCTAATCCTGGAAATAGATAATTCAAAAGTTTGTTTTTTATTTTTTTTCCAAATGAATGGCCGTACGGACACAAAACCAACGCTATGAATGTACATGTTAATCCAGTAACGCCCATTATCCAGAGAGGCACAGTGTGACAAACCCCATTCTATCTTCCCTGCATAGACACTAACTGTAACTATGTGGTGGTAAAATTCAGCATCAAAGTATATTAATCTGTGAGCTCCATCCTATCTTTCCTTTTAAGGATACTTACTGTAACTCGATCGTGATGAAACTCAAGATTGAAAGTATAAAAGGTGAGTTCCACTGTATGTGCCTCTGCTACTTGGATGAGCCACTCACAATCCAAATTGTTGTCATAATTTTGTGGAAAGTTTGGTGAGGTGAAACTTGCGGAAGACACAGAGAAATTCCCTCCGCAACCTGATATTTGATGTAAGTGTTTAAAAAAAGTAACAGCATCGATGATTTATCAAATGAGACGTAAATGAATATATAGCTGTAGAATAGTAGTTGATGGAACAATGATAAGCGAAATAGTGTATAGTAGTAGTAGTGGTAGTAGTAGTAGTAGTA